>CABFOW010002067.1:90398-116116 GCA_902141385.1 Timema californicum | reverse complement strand
GGTCCCAAAACATAGTGGCCATGATTTTTTTTGCCCGAAATTGAGGTTTTGAATTTTTTGGCAGATGGGGAACTGGTGTGCCACCACTGTGATAACTGTCTTTTTGTCTTAGGAGTGTAATGAGCCACCCAGGTTTCATCTCCAGTCACAATCGAGCTCAGAAAATCCTCACCTTCCAATTCAAATCGCTTAAGGAACTTACGAGCGCTAGCGACCCTATTCACTTTGTGCTGCTCTGTCAGTTGTTTTGGGACCCATCTTGCGCTTAATTTTCGGAATCCCAGCGTTTCTCTAATTATTTCATGTAAGAGAGATCTGGGGAGTTATGGAAACATTGCAGAAATTTCGTCCAATGTCAATCGGCGGTCTTCACGAACAGTTTTCTCGATTTTTTTTGCACCAACTCATCGGTCAAAATGGATGGTCTTCCACACCTCTGATCATCTGGAACATTCATTCTGCCTTCATCAAACTCACGACACCACTTAAACATGTTCGTTCGATTCATAACACCTTCGCCATAAACAGTTTTGATCCATGAAAAAATTCCAGTCAATGTTTTTCCTTTAGCAAGAAGGAACCTGATGACAGCACTCGCCTCGCACTTGGCGCGATTTCTCATCGACATATTTCACACAGGCAGACACTACAAGGCGAGTTTTCATACTAACGAGGTCCGCCTGTGCTCGCTGTGTTCAGAAGAACCCCCACTACCACTCAGTATTGCCAACCTTGGAAAAAAAATTCTCACAGCTTGAGAGGGCAACCAGTACTCTTACTTTCTGGACATGCCTCGTAACAGTAATTAATCCTAGAATATCTTGATAATTTATAATTCAATAATAGTATATCTTTATTTTTCATTTAATATCTTGAACAGGTAATTTTAATTTCAAATACATGTTTAAGTTGAAATTTTCATAGGTACTGTTTTCCCCCTCCTCCATTGACTACTTGCTTTAACTTCACTAAATTTATATGTAAAAAGGTTTGAAAATGATCTCATATTAAACATTTTCCTCAATGGAATTATGATATGTATGACTTGACCACAATAATCACAATAGGCTAATTTTAGTGGTCATTAAATTAAAGTTTCACACACACACATCTATAAAGTTCTCCCTCCATTCAGCAATAAGCAGACTGACAGATATTGGTGTGTACTAGCTAAAATGATGGGAAGGTCTGGGGTTTGATAGCTCACCAGATTCACAAGCGATGAATTCCTCACATTGGGGTCTCCATGAGAAGGTGGTACATTTACTCAAAACCCACCCTTCTCAACTCTACCCCAAGTATTAGATAGGTTTATGCTTCTCACAAGTATATAATACTATTAGCCGGATAGGTATAGACTATCTGCGAACCATTCAACGCTGACTTGACTATGTTTCCTAGCACTGTTCATCTCTCATCCAGAGTGTATTGTATCGATTAATATTGTATTGAAACATACCCCAAGCTCAAGTTCACCTCTCCACGAAAAAAATTGTTGGAATTCAGTCGGCTTTATTCTTTTATTGATTTCTCCTTAGTGAAGCCCAAATTTCTTAATAAATGGGACCTGTATTGTTGTATTTAATTTAAATTTATCTAGTCTTGGTTTTAACTTGCCAAATAAGCAGGTCCAGTGGTCCACACAAGAGGGGTGTTTTCTCCCCTCCTACACCTCAAGATCCAAAATAATTTGAATAAAATATTAGATAAAACAAAGTAAAACTAAAATATAAAGCACAGAAAATGAGTTAAATAAACAGACTACCTACATTTTAAGACCAAGTTTAAGACTTGATATTCAAAAGCTGAATAGCTATCTATGCTCATTAAAACTCTCCCTTAAATTCCCAATGGAATAAAATCAAAAACATTTATGATTCACTACATTGTATACATTACCATAGCCAGATAAAATTTTAATTGCTGCCTTATTTTCTGTTTAAACATTAACACAATTAAGTTACAATAAAATATCTAAAACTAGTAGCCACCATTCTAAGGTATTAACTACGTAATTTTTTAAGGCTCTCAACACAGATTAAGGGTTATTACACCTGGAACCACATTTGTTGAGACATCAGAATCCCTCGTACCACACTTAATTTGGCATAAAGCCAAGATTAAATTTGATCTAGGACTAGGACTGGAATTCATACTGACAACACTACCATTATTGGTTATTTAACACACTGAGGCATGGAACCAATGATGAACTAAAATTTCTTTCAAACAATACAAATTAGTATCTACTATTAGAATACAAAATTAATACAAATGTTAATTTCTGTGGGATTCCCTTCTCCTTATTTGAACCTTAGTCATCTATGATGACATGTTTCAGTGTTAAATGTTACACCATCTTCAAGGTCTTATTTATGATGATGATTTATTTTAAATACATATTCTCAGAAAGTTTGTGAAATTATGTAAATTACACTCTATGCTACACTCAAATTTATTTAATTCATATATTATATAATAATACTTCAAAATTTCACAAATCTTCCAATAGTATGTATTTAAAATAAATCATCTTCATCATAAATAAGAGCCGAAGACAGTGTAACATTTAACACCGAAACATGTTGTCAAAGAAGACTCATATAAGAGCAAGGGAATAAAAGAAAAACAAAGAATATTGAATTTTAGCATGTATTCAAAATGGTTATAAAGTTTGAAATAAAACTTCTTTTTAGAGCTATAAATTTACTTTACCCTTCAGTCATTAATAAATTCATCTATAAATTTAGCACATTTGAACGATTTCTATTATTTTATTTTAACTAATTATTTTAATATAAACTAAAAAATGGCATTTATTGAACTTATACAATTTAATTAGTTGCCTTAAGTTACCATAAAAACTCTTAAATAGCTTTTAGAAGCATTTTTTTATTTATAGATATTTTTACTATGCTCCAATGTTTGGGGGGAGGGGGAGGTGAAGGGGGATGCCTCATAAACACCCTTTCCTCAAAATTTAATTCTGGCTATGGCTTTGGTTATATGTTCGTCCCTACACCCCAAAGTCAGTTTCTGGGTTTGCCTCTGATAAGGTCAGGCATAGAAACAAATATTTTGGGAGATCTAATAAATACTTTATTAAACACACGGTTATTAAATTGTATAATTTATCACTAAATACAGCTAATTAAATTCCATAAATCCCTACCTATCAAAAGGTGAGATACATTATATTAACATCCCCATAAATAAGTAGTATTATTTGTAAAAATAGGCTTTAGGTTCAGAGTGATTGATTATGATCACCCAACACTTTAAAAAATACTTTTTTAAGAACTAATAAGCAGATTTGGATGAAAACGCTGTGTGTGCTCAAAATATGCGCATCACACCACTTTGGTTTTGCAGAAGTCTTATTTGAAAACATACTCTTATCATGAATCAAAAAACACATATAAGAAATGAATCAAATAGCCGAAGCTATCATTTATGCATTTTAGTGAGGATAACACCATTTAGATATCATATTCTGAAAATTGAAAAATGACACCTGGACACTGGAATCAAACCCGGAACCTTCGGCTTAGTACGCCAATGCTCTTACCACTGAGCTATCCAGGATTCGTCCCGTGCCCACGGTCATTCTTCATTCTTAACTCGTTGCGGGGGGTTGCGTTGTCTGATGGCTGTGATCTTATATAATCACATATTTATAAGCTGATGACTTCCACACGTCCATCATAGACTCTTCCTTAAACTAAAAGTGAAGAATAAAGAATGACCATGGGTACGGGACGAATCCTGGATAGCTCAGTGGTAAGATCATTGGCGTACTAAGCAGAAGGTTCCGGCTTCGATTCCAGTGTCCAGGTGTCATTTTTCAATTTTCAGAATATGATACATATAATAAATTTTTATTGAATGTATTCTTCTGCACATGCATGTTAAGACATATACTTATTTTTTATACTTTTACCTAAATATTGCACAAAGAGAAAACAACTTATAAAAATATTTTAGGACACTAATCACATCTTGATGTTAAGCTGGTATTAAAATATAATTTGAAAATCTGAACTTAGTACACGAAACCATGAGTTGGACAAACCATTTAAACCATAGGTCTGCACTCTGCACTAATAACATATTATTTGGTTAGTTTGTCATTAGGTAAAGTGAGAACACGTAGGCGGCTAATTTAGAAATTAAAAACACAATTAATTTTGTGGTCAACTTTGAAAAAAATGGAACTATGCCTTATGCTAATATTATTTTATGGGTATTGATACAATACATCAAAAGTGACAGCTGCAGCTTGCCATATAAATATGTGACAGTAGTTTTAGTAAGGTAACTTTTGTAATGATCTTATTTTTAAAAATCATCTTGGCATAAGCATCATTAAAAATATTTCTTTCTATGGCCACCCAAAATGAATTTGAAGCCCCCTTGTGCCTTTGATATTGACAAAATAGCTATTGCACATTAAAAAAAACCCTCCATGATGTGAGCCTGCAAGCAAGCTATGCTGATCAAGCAGCCTCCATCGTTAGCAATGATAGTGCCAACATTTTCTGACAGACTTATGAAGAATAATATTGTTGCCAACTTATTGTCGGAGAGATGGGCTTGGACTGCAAGTCTAAACCTTATATTGGGATGCAATTTAATTAACATTTAACTTTATATTAAAAGAAAAAAGATCTTATAATTTATGAATAGATATAATTACATACATATAAATCATGTGTGTGTATTTTCTCAATATAAGTGGCTTATCTTTACTGTTGCACACATGCCAACTCTTTTTAAGCTCTATTTAGTTTTTTTTATAAGAGAACAAATTGAGGGCAATCACACACACTACACAACAAAAAAACAAAACGACTAAATGTGGCCTTTATTTTACACACATTTCCACTTATTTTCTTTCACCTTCTGTCTCTTTTTCCTTACCTATACCCTTCCCTTCCTAGTACCTTTTAAAATAACACTCCTCAAACTAAGAGCTAAGCCTGGAGTTCATATTATCCATTTGGTATGAAATAGTTTTCTATTCTAATTTCAAGTAAAAATGGTTCATTCTGGCTTCTCCCTAATAATTTAGAGCTAATGACACCTATTATTTGAGGATTGGAACTAGTCTTTTCGTTTGCTACAAGTGAGTTGTTTTGAACTCAAAATATATGAAACATATTATTTAGTGGTTGGAACTAGGCTTTTCATTTGCTCCAAGTGAGTCTTTTTGAACTCAAAATATATGGAACATATTTTTACTAAACATACATATCGCATTTAAACATATTTACAATTTAAGGATTTCTTTTAAATACCTTAATTATACAACTTCACTTTGAAAAACAAAACTGATATTGTATTTATGGATGTGTCAAATATGCATGTCTAGTGGGTGAATGGTACATTGCTATGAAGAAAAACATTGGTGTAAAGATTTATTTACTAAAGTAGTTGTAGGGTCTGTGTGTGTTTGTTGGGGGGTTCACTTTGGCTACATTTTAATAAAACATAATTTTAGGTTCTTAAAAATGTTGGTTTTTGTCATGAATCATCAAAAGGTAGGTTGTGTGAAATCTTAATAAGCATGAACCACTCTGATATAATTTACTTTTTGTATCGTATGTGACTAATTTGTAAGTGTGTTTATAAAAGTAGCAAGTTTACATCCCTCAAATTAAGATTAAAAATTCACTTTGTTATTAACAAGGGGTGGATCTTGATAAAAAAAAATCCATGGCATCAGCCCGCAAGCAAGCTATATCGACCAAGCTGCTGTCATCTGTTGGTAAAAATAGTGCCTACATTTCAGTGTCATGTGGTCTGCACAACAAACCCACCGGAGCTGCTACTTCTTCATTCAAGCAGTTCCTCTGTTCTCAGGCCACAATAGTTGTAGGGTGGTTCTTAATATAACTCAAATTTTGGTCTTCCCTTGCCTTGGTTATGTGCACATATTGGGAAATATGTCTATAAAGGCGAATATGATTCTATATAAAATGATACTTGAATAAAATGTGCGTTGCTTATATCACATAAATTAGTAAAAGCACATCTCATAACAAAATAAACATCATTAATCAATCAAATATCATTATTATATCTGGAACAACAAAATGAACAAATGAACTATGACAAACATAAAAAAAGTATATTGGTATGTTAATCACACATATTAATCTCATTGGATCTGTTGCAACAAATCCTAAAAAAATAAATTAATATTGGAAATCTCATTATATTTAAACCAACACAAATCTTGGCCAAGTGATTATCTGTCCAAACAATTAAAATGAAAATATAAAAAAATATAAAAATTATTTTTTTATTTCACCAAGTGTTCACCGATACTAAATGGATGAATTAAGCAAGACTACCATAAACAAAAATTCATCAACTTTTACATAAAGACCTCTGTTTGATGGATTTATCACATACTTGTGTAACAACATGCACATTCATCTAAGGATTATCTCAATAACTACATGAAGAAATAAAATGTTGATATCTTTCTCTACCTTGGTCACATATTGGAATATATTGTAAAAACATATTTTCAACAACATTATTGTACTAGATAATGAAGAATCGGACAATTTATCTGGATAGACAATATTTTGATTCATCTGTATCCAGTAAACATACATTTGAGAGCTTGTGAGTTTGTATTGATTTTCTTTAAGGGCATGCCAAGAAAGCCCTTATACATTTTGTTTATTCATTTACTCTTCACACCTTTATATTTCCAAATATATCAAACCTACTCTATATTATCATTGATTTAAATCTTATTTTGTGCAAATCATGGTTCTTCGAAAGATTAAATTTCAATATTTTGTATCATGTTTCAATGAAAGATTTATGTATACTAGAAAGAGATGACATTCATTTTATTACTTCTTTGGAAACTATTTTTAAGTTTGAAATAGTGTAATAATAGAGTATAAAATACAGTTCTACTTCAGTGGCTTTTATGAGAGGCATTTAGCACCCTTCCTTTGGTGGGTGTGGCTGTTTAAACATATACTTTCTTTCAGTTTTTGCTACAACTGGTAAAGGTGCCATTGCCAATATTAATGCAAAACCAAGTTATAACTACATAATTATAACTTTTTAGACTTGTCCCTAAACTAGAATAGTCACTACTAACTACTAACTCTTATGTGCTTGTGTACTAAGCTTTTTTATCTAATCCCTTTCGGTATTTATTGAACAAAAATCTTTAATGCAAATTACATTGAAACATACAAAATCACCCCATGTTCATTCATCAGTTGCCATAATTGATTTACATGTAGAATATGTTTGAAATATTCTTTGTTATTTAATCATGTTTATTGATCACGAGAGAGTATTCGTTTGTGCGACACTATTCCGTCAGCACTCTTAAAAATATACTTTGAAAAATAAAAGTACTATGTTACGACAATAGTGCAATCCACACTTTAACAAATAAGTATCACAAAAACACTTTTGACCGTGCAGTAAAATACTTAGAACACTAAAGTTAATAGGATTTGACTAAGATTAACAGGAAAGCAAAAATCTCATAATGAGCACACTGATGTACACCCATAACATCACAATTGAGCACAGTTCCTCCAGATGTGCTTTATTCTCACTAAGTGCATTCTTGCCAATGTTTGTCAAAATGAACTCAAATTTATTTTGCAGCTCTCGTAAAAATTTATATTTTCTGAAAGCACATACTCAGATCTATATATTTATAAAATGTTGATTCAATTGAACATCATCATGATGTCAAAAATAAAACTAATTTGCCAAGTTCAGTTGTCCGTTGTCTGTATTTAAGTGCGTAAACACACTATAAGTGTTAAATTATAGCAAATTGAACACAATATTTTTGTATTTGCTTGGTCTACTATCAAAATAGAACCCCATTGAAATTAATTATTGATATCCTAGTTGTTTAATTGCTTTAACAATTTTTTCCAATCAATACTTAAGTACAATTTAACTATTACTTTTTATTTTGAGATTTTGTTGTTGACTGACTCACTAAAAAATTGTCCTTTTTTGTTAAGTCGGAAATTCACTTATTAACATTTCTGAGTCAATTGAACTATATTTTTTGAATAAATTGTCCCTCAAAATTTAATATAAAAACATTTCCAAGTGAATTTAATATTTATTAATTACATTTAATTTTGTGGAACAATTTACTCAAAAAATTTAGTTCAATTGACTCCTAAATGTTTAATAAGTGAATTATTCCCCAAAATTTAATTTTGAAACATTTTCAAGAGAATTATATATATATATATATTTTTTTTTTTTCTGGTCAACTTATAATTTATACATAAAAATAGTTTTGTAAATTATAGTTGTATACAAAAAGTCAACAAAAAAAACTGTCATTTTGGGAGACTAGTTGGAACTAAAATCGTTCATTCATTATTTTTCTGATTAGGTATTTGAAAGAGCTTTCAATCATCATTGGCTTTTTTAATGTGTGCTATAGAATCATATGAAACACAATCTTTCATCCATGGTTTTTCTTTCACATTTGGTTTGAATAATATTGCAGGGTCTTTGGAACATTTTAAGTTTTTAACCCTTCAGATTTCTATTGAAAATGTTTGCTTGTGATAATTGTGTAGGGTTTGTATGTCTCTCCCTCAGCATGTTTCGTACTAATATTAAAATAATTCCTTATTGTGAGGTACTACATAGATAAGTCAACTCAGAACTTTCACCACAATATACTAATCCATGAAATGTTGGTACGAACACACAACTTGTAATGACTATTCATTTTTGGGATGACTTGAACAGGTTACAGTTATAAGCTTCTTCTAGAAATAGTATTCTGGCCTCAAAATCCCTTTACTCACATAAAACAAACAACATAATTGATCCTATTTTACCCACAGAGAATTTCCTTACCAAAATAGTGAATTAGTTCTAAACACTTTTAGGGCCAGTCTTATGACTACCAAATAAATATTGCAATCGAGAGGTTAAAGTTAGGAGTCAGATAAAGGTTATCAGCCACTTGAATATTTTATGCGTCTTATAAACTGAATTTATCCGCTGGATAGCTATTTGAAGGCCTATCAAGCTGTTAGTGGAAAATATATGGCTTGAATAAAAACTGACCCAGGCCACAGGCTGGAAATAGTAATGGATGTAAAAAAATAAATTCTTAGCCCTATTTCCTTGATTTCTTATTGAAAATATATCTCTTGAGCTATTTGTCATTTTTCAAAAATATAAACACCATGTAAATAGAAAAAAAGAGCAATTTGTACCAGCAATTGGATTGCTGATATTTGTTTGATAGTGTTGTGTTTTTATTGCATGCAATTTGTGCATGGTTGAGTCGAATTGCTTAGCAGCAAAACAGTTTTAGTTTGTAGGATGGACTATTTGTGTTGGCATATAGTATATTGAAACTTTCTACTGTAGATACTCTGCATCGAAACCTTTTGCTTAGTCTTATTTCTGATTAGCTCATGTGCAATTACTTATTCCTAGCGTAAATATGAAATATACTTTTTTGCTACTTTAACATTTTGATTTATTTATTGTAAATATCTGTGCCATTCTTAAGACCCAAATAAACAGCGAGTAAACTTATAAGTGGCAATTCTTATCAATTATAAAGCTATAAAATCCATATTAACAACAAATAGGGTTATAGATTTATTAGTTCATACCAAACAAATATGAAATTATTGCATAACAATATCGACATGTAAAAAAGATCCATAAACCTTGTAATTATACAATTTTATTTTTTTTGCAAAAAGAAAAGGAAAACTGAGGAATTTTCATTCCAGAACAAGCTCATTGAACTTTCAAGTCTCAATATAATCTACTTGAGAATCTCTTTCATTTTTGGTTGGCCATGTTTTTTAAAGCATTATATATTTTTTCTAGTTTACGATTTTATTAACATTTAAATAAGCGAATACTGATTTTAGAATGGTCTTTTTTTAAGGAGATATAAAGGTTGATTCATACCTTGAAGCCAGAAGCACTATCACCGTACAAGATGTTGTCTTATTTGAGCTGAGGGCAATGTACTTATATACTATGTTGTGTTGGAAGTGAAGACAGTACAACTTGTATGGTTCCATTTGCAGACCGCCAGCACCAAGCCCAGGAAACCTCCCGGAGAAAAGAAAAGAGAAAGTAAACTCCCAGCACAGCAGCGAAGAAGGGGAATGGGGCGTGGCTTAACTCAAACAAGAAGAGCCTCAAAACACAGGCTTCAAACAGTTGGAAGTGCACACGGAAAGAGATGGAAGGATCCTCAGATGTTGTTGGACCTCCCTGCCTGTGCCATGGAACCTATTGTGGATATAATCACAGAACCATTTGAAGTTGTTCAACTAAACAGTGGTAAAAATGACGATAGAATTAGCGAGTCAGAAGTTAAAAATGAGCAAGTATGTGAAGAGAATGACGACACATTGACCTACAAAAAGGATTTCACCTGTTCTGTATGCAAACGCTCTTTTTCAAATCGTATATACCTCAAGGAGCATGAAGCCATGCATACTGGTATAAGAGCTCACACGTGTGAAGACTGTGGTAAGACATTTTATAGTGAACGCAAATTGAGTGTACATGCCAAGACTCATTCCAAAGAGCGGGCATTTGTATGTGGTCTGTGTGGGCGGGCGTTCCGTGCAAAAAGTGACATGCGAAAGCATGTGCGTCTCCACGTGGAGGAACCGTCTCATCTTTGTAGCATTTGTGGGAAGACGTATCGTACTAAGTTTTATCTCGCACGTCATATTGTGACCCACTCGGGGGAGAAACACTTTATGTGCCACGAGTGCGGCAAGGCCTTCGTTTGGCGTGACACACTGGCGGCACAT
This sequence comes from Timema californicum, assembly GCA_902141385.1. Taxonomy (NCBI): domain Eukaryota; kingdom Metazoa; phylum Arthropoda; class Insecta; order Phasmatodea; family Timematidae; genus Timema; species Timema californicum. The sequence continues at coordinate 105,287 of CABFOW010002067.1, read as the reverse complement.
GCTCGAGTACACGCACCTGTTCGACCAGTGTCCTGCGCTATTTGTGACAAGACTTTTAAGAGACGTGATGACCTCGGCAAGCACATGCGCACACACACTGGAGAGAAACCTCACCTCTGCGCATACTGTGGGCGAGCATTCAGTGACAGATGGAACCTGACTCAGCACGTTCGTTTACACACTGGAGACAAACCTTACAAGTGTGGAGTGTGTGGTCAGGCATTCAGACACAATGTAACGTTGAGGAATCATGCCAAACAGCACACAGTAGCTCCCGAAACTCAACAAGAGGTCGCACCAAACTGACTCGGCAAACATCTCTTATGTGTGATAACATTATTTGTATATTATGCTTTAAAATGTGTTCTAGTACCTAGTTTAATTCATTATTCAAGATTTTCTAAATTTCAATTACATTTTTCTTTAGAGATATTTGAAGAATATCCCATTAATGGAAAGTAATTTAGAAAATATAAATTTAAACAATATTGTTATTGCACAATGGTCTTGTGATTATATTTATATCTTTTGGACATATTAAATGATTTAATGAATCTTAATTAGCGAAAAAAACCGAATATCTCAGCATTTCACTTGATGATGAATTGTCAAAAAATTAATTGAAGTATAAGATTTGACAAGGTTGAAATTAATTTATTACAGCGTGTTCAGAAATTTGCAAATACAATTTAAGGAAATCCCTTTAGCACAATTATTATTAAAGTACATGTGCCCAACTGACACTTTATTTCTGAAAACAATGACCTGGCGGTCTAGGGGTAAGGTGTCAGACTTCTGTGCTGACGGCCGGGGTTCAATCCTCGATCCCGGAACAGATTTATCTGATGACCAAACCCTTCCTTCACCTCTGACAAGACATCTTGTACATGTGGGGAATGCCAGGCCTCCACCGTGGTTCGGATTCCACGTTAAACTGTAGGTCCTCCATTTCATCTCACAATTACCCTACCATTACACATTATTGTAAGTGCATAGTGCCCGGATGGGTAGTAAGACGCGGTGCTAATAATAATAATAATAATAATAATAATTTCTGAAAACTACATTTTCAGCTATCATTTGGTTCTAAGAAAGAGAAAGGATGAATGGAATCTAAGATTACTTACTATTAACTCCTAAGGTTAATTGGCTATTTTATTAGAACCATTGATGATTGAGCTATTTAGGTCACAAGATTATCCCTAAAGAAATTATTATTAGGTGTTCAGTCTTTCAACAAGTCAGTTACCTTGTCCAAATTGAGTCCTCCAGCATGTTCCATCAGCAACATTCCCCTTTTTTTAAATCCTTGAAATACATTTTAGTTGCTTGTTTTGAGGTATTCCATCAGTCATATTTATCATCATAATGTTCCCCTTCTTCCTTCCTTTCTGCCTTCTATGACGTCAATTAATATGCCACATCTTCTAATGTCACCTATCCAGTTGGCCTTTATTTGTCTATGGTCACCTGCAGACTGATTCTATTTTCATTGACTAATGTAATTCTTCGTTAGTCGTCAAATCTGTCCACTATATTCTATATTCTCCTTAAGCACCAGATTCCAAAGCTTTGCAAGTATTATCCTTTTTCCTTAGGTAACATGTCACAGCGTTGCTCAATTTGTAACTCTTCACCGGTGTTTTGCTCAAATTAGGATCCATTTTGTTAGTTATTAGTAGAGATGTGACCCACAAATCCTTAGCAATATTCGAGATTTGATGATTTGAGAAAATATATTCTAGAATTATTAATTATTTTCTTTTTCTCAAATTTAGAATTGTAATTTAGTTTTATAGCTTTATACACCTTATTGATGGTTCGGACTCAATATAATTATAGTACAAACTTATTCAACCCCAGTACATTAATTTAACACTTAACTGAATGTATGAATATTATAATGAATGGATTATAGCAACAACAACAAAATTACATTTAGCTACTATTTCTATTTCATATAATTTTATTATGTTTCCATTTACTCTTTTATTAATCATTTTCCACACGATTTGAATTTTATGCTTAGGATTTGTAGATAAAATAAAGATTTAGATTTTTAAAATAGTAGTTCAGACCCTACTCTAGTAATTAGCATCTCATTAATTGAAGGTTCCTATATAAACTCACCAAAATTAAAACGATACATTCTGGCATATAAAACTAAGATGAATACCAAAACATTGCATCTCCTTCATTTAACATCATTTAATTGATAATGAAATAAACAGTTTCTCATGTATACACATTTTTTAACTAGCAATCACCCGCTTTGGTGGCTGCATGGTCTTAAGGCGCTACTCTCGTGTTGGACTAGACTGCCATAGACGGGGATATTGGGGTTCAATCCTGCTTGGGTGTACTGAGGGTGGTTTTTCCTAAATGGTTTTACACTTTCCTTCCACACAAATGCGGGTGCACCTTCTCTCGATCAAACCTTCCTGATCCTTAAACCATTAGTGTAATTAGTGGATATACGTATAACCCCTGATGGGTAGTAAGATGCGGTGCTAATAAAACCTTAAAATCAATATTTACATACTTTTTCAGCACCACATATTACTACTCTTTTGGGTTATATGCATATGTACTATTTACACTAATGTGTTAGGGATTAGGAAAGTTTGAGTTATACTAAGTGCACCCGCATTTGTGTGGAGGGAGAGAAAATAGCATTTAGGAAAAAACACCCTCATTTAACCCAACCAAGACCGAACCCCACTCTCTCCTTCTTTGGCAGTCTAGTCAAACACAGATTAGCGTGTTAGACCATGTGGCCACCAAAGCGGGTGTTGCTATAATTGCTTAGCAACATTTTCAAAAGCATAAACTTAAAAATATGAGAGTTTACTACTTATATATAGTAATTACTACTGATGATGGTGCAATACAATAATTAACAAATTACTTATAGGTTATTTTCTGTTAAAAAAATTGCCATCTAGTTTGTTAAAATATTGTCTGTCATGTTAACCAATTTGATAAATGCATGAAATGTAAGTACTATCAGTGTTTCTTAATTTAATAATGTGAATAAACTTTATTATTTTGTGTATGCATACACACACAAACATACAATTTTTGAAACACCAACATCAAAACTATTTACTTTTTAATAGCTTTATTTCTAACATATTCCTTCTTTAAAAAAAAGTCATCATGCTAAATAGCTCCTAATAGATAGTATTTTCTCTTGTATTCCCATTTTCTGTTTCTTGTTTGCGATTGTTACTCGGACTTAAATACTTGAACAGAAAATAATGCACATTATAAAATATTTAATTCTGACAGGCACTATTATAGTCAAAATATCACTATTCAGAATGGCTTTTTACAGTAGAAATAAATTGTATTTCGAAGTTACGCATGCATGTAGTATTTATCTCTTCTCACTTTAAATCCAACAAATGTATCAAAAAGTTTGGTCTCTTGCAATTAGTTTTAATAAACTTTAATTCTATCACAAGGAATTGAAATGGATATATTTTTTAATTTAATTCTGTCCAAATCATAAATTAGTTTTTGAAAAAAATGTTGATAATAATAAGTATTTGCTAATGTGTTGTTGGCAATAGATAAGTTATTCACAGATTTAAAACAGCGAAAGCTTTGACTGAAACACACGTAATTATTTCTCTCCTAGATGTTATTGACAAGCCTGGGACTGAAATCTACTTATAGAGGAAAGAAACGTGACCATTCTACTCTTAAACACACCATCTTTGTTAAAAGGAAAAGGAAATGTGTTGTGACAGAGACAACTTTGTGTCCCAAGAGCTGCATGAAAAGTAATACTTTGGAATGCGACTCCCAATCATCAGAGGCCGTATTTCAACACATTGGTGATGGAATAGAATCATTGGAACTGGGCACTGCTGTCATGTCTTCAAGTCAACAGTCTTCGGATCGATCGTTGGACAAAGACTCCCCCAACTCTCATCAATTGTTCCAGTGTCCAAAGTGCCCCAAGACGTTCCGAGCTCAGTCTGGCCTCAAGTACCATGAGGCCTCACATCGTGGAGTGAAGCGGTTCACCTGCCCTGTGTGCAGCAAAAAGTTCCTGGATTCTTCTCAACTAAGGTCTCACTCTCTAGTCCACTCTGCGGACAGACCCCACACTTGCCAAGTCTGTGGGAAAGGCTTCAAGAAACTGGCAGATGTGAACAAGCACACCTTGATCCACTCTGAACACCCAAACTATCTGTGCGACTTTTGCGGCAAGAGGTGCAATACCAAGAACTTCCTGAACCATCACTTGAAAGTACATTCTGAGGCGAAGGATCACCAATGCCCCAAGTGCGACAAGAATTTCAGATGGCGATACAGCTTGGTGAGTCACATGCTCACACACACGTCTGAGCGGCGACTGCTGTGTGAGGTGTGCAGCAAGGCTTTCAAGAGGAGAAGTGACCTTCTGCAACACATGAGGACACACACTGGAGAAAAACCCTATTTGTGTACATTCTGTGGGAGAGCCTTTTCAGACAAGTGGAACCTGACTCAGCACATTCGACTTCACACTGGAGACAAGCCATACAAGTGTGATATGTGTGGTGAGGCATTCACACACAACGTGACCCTTAGGAACCATCTCAAGCAACACACAGCACCTTCAGATGTTCAACCCAAGCCTTCAGAAATACACTGACGTTACCCACTACCCACTACCCCTCCTTATACACACACATTATAGCTATTTTAAATACTGGAAAAAAATAAACATATAAACTCTTTAATGATGATAAAAGCAGGAACTTATATTAAAGTGATTCTTATATCCTATATGACCCTGTGCTTACTATATATATATATATATATATTTTTTTTTGTTTAAACTTAAATTGTGTTCCAAACATTTTTTTTATGTTTGCATAGTTAACGTTAGTATGTTTCACCAATAATTGGATTGTAAAATAAATTTTAGCACAAATCTTTTCACAGTTGAAAAAGTTCAACATAGTGTATCATAATTTCAGTTACTTCACCTCTAGTGAGATGTGTATTTATTATATTTTCACTCACTTCACCTCAAGCGAGACACAATTCAGTAAATTTTATCTAGACTTGTCAGTAATAATTGTATTTCAAAGATATTTGGTGGGAATCACTTTGCATTAATTAAACTCAAAGTTTGGGCTAAGATATTTATTGTACTTTGTGTCAACTAGATGTATAACATAAGAAGAGTACAGGTCAAAAAACTGTGAACGTCACATCCACACATTTTTCAATAACTAAAACCACATCAAGACCCCAAACAAATACTTTTTTTTTATAATTAAATTAAAATATGACATCTCTTTTGATTATAATCTAAATTGCATCTGAAAGTTTCCTTGATTGTCTAACAAATGACAGCAATTCCACAATTTGAATGAAATTTTGACTTTACACCCCTCCTCCCCCTGCCCTTAATATATTTTAGGATGATTTTATTCAGTTGTCTTCATTCCAACTTTGGGTTGGATAGTAATCTTGTTCTTTAATCAGGCAGAGCTATTAACTATTTGATATGTAGTCTTAAAAACCCTTATTTTATTGACAGAATGATTGAAAACACTCTCTTCCCCAAACAGATTTGTTAATATAAATTCAGAATGTGGCTAACTTCCTTAGAAATCACGCAATTTGCTTAAGGTGGGGATGCAGGAATGTGAGAAAAGGTAAGTGTTTTTGCAGTTTTTAAAGCAAAACTTTTTTTTTGTCAAAAATTGAATACCGCTTTTATACAACATATATTTTAATTTTCTTCACGGGAATATCTCTCAGATGTGAAATGCAATTTCATGACCAATTTCTCTCTTAATTTAAAAAAAGTTTTTAGAAAATGCCACTGTGGAAATGACAAATATTCAGCAACTGTTGTGGNTTTTTTTTTTTTTTTTGTATAAAAGGCATATTCGATTTATTTTGACCAAAAAAAAATGTTTTGCTATAACAACCACAAAAACATTTACCCTTTCTTGCGTTCCCTTCATCCTCGCCTTAATGTTGACTGACAAATCTGATACTATTTGATCAGTAGCATAAAAACATTCATTTTATTATTTGTGGAAATGTGCAAACCTGAGCACATTGATTAAATGATGTTGACACCCACCAATAAAGATTCACACAAAATATCATGTTGCTGTAGTGCAGTTAAATGATTTCACTTTTGTTTTCCATTTGACTTAAAATGCTCAAACAAAGTTTTTTTTAGTTCATAGAAATGACACTCAACGTCTGGATATAATTTATTTTGTGAAATGAATGAATTCTTTAAATCTTTAGTTGTGGTACTGTAAATATACACATAATTTTTATCTATCAGCTATGAATTGATATTGGCATAATTTCAAATTTGATATAACTTTAGTATTTGTTGCTTACATGTCTTATAAAAAAATAAACATCTTTAAAATTATAAAATCCTAGACCTACCATATTATTTCATTCTTTTCGACTACCACCACCACAAGTTGAGACCTTGGTGAGAAATCTTTGAAAATCGACTATGTCATGAAAAAAGAAGCTTTGCAAGTTCTTTTAAGGAACATTTAATTCGGCGCTTACACAAGTCTTATTGTAAGTCTTATTTTTATTTGCCAAATTATAGAAAAAATACAAATCTAAAAAAAACCATAAATGATTGGAAATAATTACGATACCATTGACAATGTTTTATAATATTTCTTAATTTTATGCCGTAACTTAAGAAATGGCTGAGCTTCAATAGCCCTAATTGCATTTATATACCTGTTGGCTAGGTGATACAATAAGAAAGAAGCTTTGCTTTTGATTAACTAGTTATTATTTTGTCTCCTAGATTGTAACGGCTACGAGCGGTCAACCTGTCAGCTCAAGAAATGCTTCTCTGAGAATCAAGAGAAAGCTGGTCCCGAGTAAGGGAACACAAACCGCAAAGTGTAGAGTCACTATTAGCATAAGCCCCAAGAAGAGGAAAACTAAGAAACCCGTAGTCTCAAAGAAAGCCAATAAAATCAAACCAAATAAGTTACGCAAGTCAAGAGTTAAGGAAACCCCATCAAGTAACAAGGAGATAGATTTGGCAACAAGTCTTCCTGTGCCGGGTAAAGAGGATCCTGACTCTACAGAGCCTTTTGAGTATGTTACGACAACTCTATCTGTGTGTGGCGAGGATGAAAATGTTCTGATGCACCCTCCCAAGCCTTATCAATGCTCCCACTGTTCCAAGTCTTTCACTAATCGCTACAGTCTGAGGTACCACGAGTCCACGCACACCGGTGTGAAGCACTGCTTTTGTCCACAGTGTGGCAAAGGTTTCTTTAACATGTCCAGTCTCAAAGTACACCAACAAACCCACTCCTCTGAAAAACCCTACCTTTGTAACTTGTGCGGCAAGTCCTTCAAAATCAAGAATGACCTGAGCAAGCACCATGTAATACACACTGACCAGTTCCCATACCTATGTAACGTGTGTGGCAAAACGTGGAAGACCAAGAGTCGCTTGTCCATGCACCTCCACACTCACTCCCCGGAAAGGAACCACATGTGCCCCGTTTGTGGCAAGTCCTTCCGTGGAAAGAATACCTATATGACACACCTCAAGACTCACAGCAACGAGCGACCCCTCTCTTGCCCGATTTGTGACAAGGATTTCAAACTAAAAAAATCCCTCAACAAGCACATGCGAGTTCACATTGGAAAAAAACCCTTTCAGTGTACGTTCTGTGAGCGCGCATTTTCTGACAAGTGGAACTTGACCCAGCACATCCGCCTGCACACAGGGGATAAGCCATATGTATGTGCAGTGTGTGGGGAGGCATTCACTCACAATGTGACTTTAAGGAACCATGCAAAACAGCATATTATGCCCCCTCCTGACATGCAGCCAAATGTTTCTTCGGTTCTACAGTAAAACAGCTTTCATTTGTTGTGGTAAGAAATTATTAGGTTTACTTTATTCTTATTTCATTTTTACAACTTTTTATATCTTATTTATTTTTGCTTGGTTTGATGTTCTTTCTTGAGCTATTTATTTGGCCTTCTTAATCATTGTTTTTCTCAACATTATTCAGGTACTGCCCTTTTTAAATGCTTAAAATAGCCCACCCTCGTTCTTAATAACAAAATAGTCCATAGTATTTTATTACATGGATTTTATTAAGAACCTAACTTTAAAAATAATGTGACTTGAAACATTTTTTTTATTATATTACTCAAAATATTGGTTTTTATCATTTAATTATTGTAGATATCCATATAGTTGACATAACTTAAACCACCAATAAACAGTTAATTCATCTAATTTTATGTTATAACCATTAGCCGATAAATTCAATCTAGTAATATAGATGGAAAATTAATTGAGACTGAAGTAAGCCTCTCCTATTTTGATACCTCAGTATATTTTTGTAATGACATACATTCTGCTTGGTAAATAATATTGAAAAAATATAAACTGATATTACTTAAGTAAAATATATATATGAAGGGTAAAAATAAAATAAAATTGGGCCAACTTGAAATCAAATTTACACATGCTATAGGAATACCCTTTTTTTTAGCAGCTACTCTTAAATAGCTACATTAATAACTATTCATGTAATAAATAAAACTTATTGTTAAATTTTAAACAGAACACAGAAAATAAACAATCCATTTATTTATTTGTCAGATGTAATTCTTATTTTTTTATTCTTTACTTTTTTATTACATGAGCAACTTAAAACTATTTCATCTAAAAAGTTACATGTGTAGAGGCAATTTTAAGAAAATACACCAGCATTTGCCTGAAGACAAGCAAATACTAAACATACTTTGTTACACTTATTTTTGAAGTCTTAACAGAATTACATTTGAGTTTAATTTTAAACATTATGGTACAAACTAAAACTTATCACTACTAAAGGTTTTGTGAAGGGAACATTGTTTTTCAAAATGTCTGGGCTACAAGGGCTTGGAAGGTTCTAATCTTGGCAGACTTGGGATCAGGTTATCTTGTTTGATAAACCCAGGACTTAAAACACACTACATAATGACCTTAGTTCTGTTATTTATATTAATTTATTTTAGTATAATTCATAGTTAAAATTCCTTTTCTTTTCATCTATTTTGTTTATACAATTAAATTAACACAAATTAATTAGTAACTTATGAACTAAAATTATCACAAAATAATAATTAATAATAATAATATTTAGCACAGCGTCTTACTACCTGTTCGGGTTATACGACGCTAATGATTAATAACTTATGAACTATTTAAATTCATCATTATTGTCCGATTATTTTAAATATTTCAATAATTAGGTAATATTTAGTAAATAATTGTTTTTATCTAAGAACATTCAAGTTCTATGACCAGTATATTTGAGCAAAATATAATAAAGTAAAAAAAACTGCTGGGTATAATAATGATGTTAACTTGAAATACATTTATTATTAACATTTTTTTAATGTAAATTTGTTACCCTTAAACAAAGAAAATCTAATGAAAATTTTGTGACTTGTGCTAAACACATTTAACTCCATAAGATCAAAATTGTTAGGAGACATCACATTGTCTACTTTTAATTTATATGTATTGGTATTGTTCGGTGCAAAATTTGTTCAGCAAAATGTTAATGCATTCAAAAATGATTTAATTGTTTAACTTGGTCTGTATCATCCTTTATCGAATATATAATTTCTTCAATTCCATAAATATTATTTTGTTTATTTTTTTCTCCAGATACCATGGATGTATAATGCTCCATCAACATCAACAGAAAAAACTCTTCACAATAGTTGGGACGGTTTGAATGCCTCTTCACAACAAACAGAAGAAAATTGTGCATCACATAGAGAAATAGGAATTGAAACGTGTACCATTATTGTAAATGAAAAGCCAATAAAGATAGAAAACGAGTTGGAAATTTATAAATATCTAGTGGGAGATAAAACAGCTAGATTAGAAGAATCTCCTGGTGACAGAATGCTCCCAAATGAATGTTTGAAAGATGAGATGAAATGTTTGAAAGATGAGATGATCTCTAAACATCCAACAGAAAAAAAAGCAGAAACTATACCAAAAGTGCTTGATTTTGAGAAACGTTATACTTGTTCAATTTGTCAAAAGAAATTTCAATTTCCTTGTTTTTTGAAAAAACATTACAAGGCCACTCACAACAGACCAATGATATTCCTTTGCTCTGAATGTAATAAGGTGTTTCAATCTTATAAACATCTCAAGGAACACAAACGCCAGGACCATCCGGTACCTAAACAATATAACTGCAAATGGTGCACCAATACTTTCAACTGCTCAAGTGATTTGAGGAAACATGTCCAACGTAATCATCCTGATCATCAACCTCAGACCTATCTATGTGATTGGTGCGGTAGAACGTTTAGATGCAGAGCTAGCTTGATGAAACACATGCAGCATATTCATGCCGGTAAGACTCCAAGAGATTTGTGTAGTATATGCGGCAAGACTTTTTTAAACATTAAGTTCCATTTGCCAATCCATTCTGAACAGTACTATGAGTGTTCTCACTGTGGACAACAGTTCAAGTGGAGGAAGAGTTTCATAAAACATTTGCAAGTCCACAATGCAGACAAGCCATTGTCCTGCTCCATCTGCGACAAGGCGTTCAAAGATAAGGTTAGCATACACAGGCATATGCGAACTCATACGGGAGAAACACCTTGGACGTGCAAGTATTGTGGTCGCTCCTTTAGCAGGAGGTGGAACTACATCCAACACCTTCGCTTACATACCGGGGCCAAGCCATATGTGTGTGAGGTGTGTGGTGAAGCGTTCACACACAATGTGACCAAGAAAAAACACGCAGAACAACATAAGGACACTTAAAGGTCCTCACTTTTGTGGTTCATTAGCTAATTTTTAAGGTGGCTGTTTACTGGAAAGGAGCAATTAAAAAAACACTTGTGATGTGCAATATTTTATTTGTTAATTTTTAATGAGAATAAAAGAAATCTTTAAATCATATATTTATCCTAGTGTGACAAATATTTCAATGACATTTTTCTGAATTTTATCTTGTTTGACATTTGATATATTCAATAAATTTTTATTATATGTTTAATTATCATTTAACTAATTTGAACAAATCCCAGGCTACAAAATTTTATTTCTTGAAATCTCTCACTATTGACACTAAAACTTACACATATTTTTACATTTAACACTCCAAAAAACATAGGTTCCAAGGTTTGTGCGATCAAAATAGTTCTTAAACTGTGCATCTGTTTATAAAATATGTTTGTTTATTAAAGTTGAAACTATTGGATATTAGTAAAATTATAGTTTTATTTATGTGTCATTTTTATTTGTACTTGTTATAGTTTATGTTCTATAAATATATATTTTTATTTTCGCACACTAGCATGAATGTGAGTATTTATAGAGATACAGAGTCATAGTTTATTGATTATTTGGATGCTAGATCATGAATATTTATCAAACTAGCAGTCCCATAGTTTGTGGTATCATTGAAATAACATGTTTAGTCTTGTTTGTTGATTACCATTTTATAGAGATTTGTTAAATCATTATTCTTGTATAGATGAAGATTTTAAATGTGACATCATGTGTATGTTTCAAGTGGTTTGAAGTTCAATAAGTTAAAAAATATAAACTAAATAGAAATTAATAAATGTATTATTAATATATTTTCTCATTGATATTTATAAAAGTTATGTTTATAATGTTCAAATGAAAAAAATAAAACAATCTTAAACCATCTTAATTATATACATGACTTACTGGAAAACATATCTGCCTTTCTACTTTTAACTTGTTGGGTAATTTTAAAATGTTGGGTACATCTAAAATTCCTCTCACACTAAAAATATATTTTGCATATGCTAGTTAGCATCTTTAGTAATGATACAGACGTGTAGATGCCTCATACAATATTCTTGGTACTAATAATTAGACTGGCTGGTACATGTCTTCAGCATTATGTTAAGGTGGGAGTGTATGAGACATGAAAAAAGGTTAGCTAACAGTTTTTGCCATTTTTATAGCAAAACATTTTGTAGGTCAAAATATATAATATATTGCTTAAGTAGAAACATAGAGTTCAATTTTCTTCCTTTGGTGTTATCAAAAGTTCTTGAATATCCAATATGAACATAGCAGTATTAGTTTAGAAACTTTTTAAATCAAGGAAAAAAAGTCACAAAATTCTGGGACACACTTGACAGATATTAAAAATGTTTTGTCACCAAATGAAGAAAATTAAACGGTTTGTTTCTATTGGAGAAATATTTGATTTACTTAGACCAAAAGATATTTTGATATAAAAATTGTAAAAACACTGACTTTTTCTCATGTACCCTTCATGCGCATGTTAACTGCTGATTTTATTTATTTATTATTTAGCACCACATCTTACTACCCGTTCGGGTTATACGCTTAAGTATCAATTACGCTAATGGATTAGGAATTGGGAAGGTTGAATTTAGAGGAAGTGAACCCACATTTGTGTGGAGGGAGAGTGGAAAACCATTTAAGAAAAATTATCCCCTGTTCTGCTGATAACTATACTGACTTGTGCACGTCTCCCGAATATGCCAGAGTTTAATTACTATATTGATTGCCCTTGGGATATGTTGGGTGATGATAATGATACCGACAATTGCATGTCTACTCGATATATTGGGTTCTGATAATATATACTGGTGCTCGCTTCCTCCTTATGCTAGACTCTGAAATAGCATTATGAACACATATACGCCCTACATACTGTGTGTGCTATATAATTGTACTAACAGTTGCATTATAAATGCAGATTACGGTTACTGATAATTGCACCTACTGCTGGATGCTTTTTACATATTCTGTGCTGATAATTATACTGACTCTTAAATGCCTTTACAAATTGTGTGTGCTGATAATTATGCTGGCTGGTGAATGCCTCGTGCAGATTATGTGTGATAATAATAATACTGGCTAATGCATGGTTCCTGCACATTCTGAATGCTGATAGTAATTATAACATAACTATACAGTATGTTACAAAAGTTACTGTGACATAATACTGTGTAGAAGTTATTCCTACAACAGATGTTGGAAATTTGTTCCCAGGAGCCTAAAGGCATGTTTGGATGCACCATATATTATACGAAGATGCGTGTGTAGACATGTGTTCAGGCCAGTGGGGGACATTTCTAACGTGTTTTACAGTAACAACTGCAACGAGTTACACGGTAGTTTACTGCACAGTAACTTTTGTGACAACCTGTTCATGGCTCCTGCTTATTCTGATTTCTGATATACTGACTGTTGCATGCCTTCTACATGTACTTTGGTACATATGCTGAATGCTGATAATTTTAATGATTGGCATATTCCTCCCGCACACACTGGGTGATAAACACACCTGCAAAAAAAATAATTTTAATAAATTGACCAGCATAGCAAACTTGAGATATCTCTTTCAGGTTCATTCTAATGTTATCCTCCCATCTGCGTCTAGGTCTTCCTAATGGTCTTTTCCCCATTAGGTTTGCCAAGCAATACTCTGAACAAGGTTCTAGAATCTCTCTTTTGCAATGCAGGTCCCTCCCACCGTAATCGACAAGACTTGATTATCATAAGATTGTCTTGTGGCGAGAACAGCATATGTAACTCATCATTATGTAATCTCTTGCACTCCCCAGTAATCTCATCCTACGCACCTGGTTTTTGAATATCCTAAATTAGGTAAGAGACTGTGGTTCACACCTATAAAGAACAATCTGTAAAATTATTGTTTTGTAACCCGCCTCGGTGGCGTAGTTGGCTAACGCGCTTGTTGTGTTGAAGCTCGACTGCTGAGGACGGGTAGATCGAGGTTCGAATCTCGGTCGGGTGAACTGGGGGTAGTTTTTCCTAAATGGTTTTCCACTCTCCCTCCACGCAAATGCGGGTTCACTTCCTCTAATTTAACCTTCCCAATTTCTAATCCATTAGCGTAATTATTACTTAAAGCGTATAACCCGAACGGGTAGTAAGACGCGGTGCTAAATATTATTATTATTATTATTATTAAAATATTGTTTTGTATATTCTGAGCTTTCCTGTACAGCAGGCGAGATGTCCACAATTTACTGACCGAGTACTAGCATTCATTTTGGTGACAATATTCTTTTTCCTAGTATTGATTCAAATAATATTATTGCTAGTAGTTGTTCCTAAATAAAATATACTTTATCTTTTTAGAGTTTTCTTGTAGACCTATTTCCTTTACTAGCCTCTTGTTAAATTTCTACATTTCCTGCAAAAGCTTCCTTACTATTACTCATTAAAGCTAAATCATCTATGTATCCTAATAGCTTCATCATAAAATATTATTTATTATATAAGATAAGGGTGTAAGTCAATTTTTCCAATTCAAAAGTGACATCATATTTAACATATGTAATGTTCTCAAAGCTGATTCATAGTGTGAATATATTTATTTGTTTTATGTTTAGTAAAATAATATTTTTTCCTTATTTACATAATTTAATGCAAAAAATTATTTTGAAAATAATTTATTACACAACTATTTGTAATTATTCATTCTGAACAGATTGTTCAATTTTCTATCACAACATTCTTTTCAATTCAGATTTTTTTTTTGTCCATATGAATGCTAGATTAAATTTTATTTAACAGCTTTGAATGGCAATAATTGAACATACATTGAGTATTCTAGTTGTCATTGTTTGTGTTGGAGAAGACAGAGTTAAAAAAAAAGTTGGAGCTGATATTTTTTCAAAGCTAATTCAAAACTTCGAAATTTCATGCATCCACAATTTAATAAAGGTAATGGTGTATTAACTCTTCCATCATAAACAGATTTTTTACACATAGTTGTTTGTTTATAGTCTAAAATTGCTAATCCCAATATTAACACCTTGTCACACACACACACACACACACACACA
>CABFOW010002067.1:12626-87144 GCA_902141385.1 Timema californicum | reverse complement strand
GGGGGAGGGGGTAAGGAGGGTCACATAATACAATTGTTCCTAGGTGTACATACATTTTTAAAATCCACCACTGGGATTATTAACAATAAAGGAAATTTAATATTTATGTATCATGCAAAGCTCACTAACTTAGCATACACTACAAAGTGTGTCCTGCAATTTAATGACACTCTTTTCTCTTCATTTAAAAGGTTTCTCATCTAATACCGCTCATGAATAGGGTTGTTGCCATCTGTCTGGGCTGTCCTGGCCATATCCTCTTTTTTCAGGCATCTTGGGCTGTCTAGGCGGCTTTTTCATCATTGTCAGGGGTTAATACTTTACACACCTCAGTTCAAAAAATAAAGATGAATGCCTACCCAATGAAGTTTATCATATAAATAATTTGATATTTATATTAGAATTTATGCTTATGAGTATTTGATAAGAAATATGATTTCACGAACATATTAAATATTTAAATGACTCAAAAAGCCATTTATTCCCCCTGGATTTTGAAGCTTGCTACTATGTGTTTCTACTGGAGAAATATTTTACTTATTTTGACAAAAAAAATTTGCTATAAAAACAAAAAAAAACTGCTCTTAGGTTGTGTTCTCTACACTCCCACCTTAATAGCGAAAACCTCATGGTATTAAAAATTATCCATTATTTGGATTAGTTTTTTAAATAATACTGTTTGTACATAGTTTATTCTTTATGATCCTGTACACAATGCATACACATTATACAAATATAATTACTGCACTGTTCACGATATGCAAATAAGCTGAAATGTATACAGTAGGCCTACCTACTGAATGCACTTTTAATAAATCCACTCATACGACTTAAAATAAAGAAAATACAATACTACTATTTAACACTGCGCTAGAACATTAAACATACAAGAATGTCCAAAAAAAGAACATAGGTACTCTAATTACCTCAAAACAATAAGGATGTTTTATATATATATGTAAAAAAAAGTATTCCCCTCAAAATAAACAAAAAATATTTAATCAATGAGCCCAAAACACACATTACTCTTTCCTGGTTAAATTTATGGTTTAAATAGGTTATACATTTTTACAGGTTTTTTTTTAAATTGTATTTTCAAGATGCATTTCTATTTTAGAATAACTTTTAAGTCCTTTAACATCTTCCTCTAAGATGGAACTTCTCACACTGCATGCAATACGTTGACATTTCTCGAATATATGGGCTGGTGGTTGCAATTTTTGACCGATACCCAGAGATTTTTATGCGTAAATGTGTGTCTCTAGCAGTGTGTGTGCCAGTTATTTAGAAAGTCCATTGTCATAAATATGTTGCACCATGAGAGCCCATGTCGGGGAAATTTAAACCGTCCATTATAAAGAATAGTGTGCTGTTTAAAGGTGTCCGTTAAGAGAGATTTTGTTATATTTATTCTTGATAATATCCTCTTTATTAAAATAGACTTGCGTTAACTTAGTCAAATGAATAGTGAATCAAAGATGTGTTGTACTTGCTGTGTTGTTAAAAATAAATTTTCAATAAAGTCTTGATGACACTCGAGGATGTGAAACTGCGACTTTCCAACGACGTTTTAAACTATACTGTGACTCAACTTTACCAGTATTAACAGAATAAAAGGAAAGTGATAATTTTACAGAAAACTCTCTAGTTTGGAGGATGTCTTGATAAATATTTGTCTAAAATCAATTCTCAATTTCTCGATATTAAAATATATATTTGGAATAAGGTACAGGAAAGGTATAAAGGAACACACACTATGCTTTTTACAACATATTGTGTTTGTTCCCTTTTATATGTTTTCTATCCATCTTTCCTCTAGCTTCTTCCAAATTGTATACTACAAACTAGCTAAAAAAAAAAGCGAAAAGAGGTTTTCCTTAAAGATATATATTGATAATAAAATACATATTCACACAAAAGCTTACAAACAATTACCTACATTTCTATAATCTATAAAGAGAATACTTATTTTCTACCTCCTTTGCTACGCACTTATTGGTGGGGGTCACACAACTCTAGAATGTCAGACTTGCGACAGACTGGATTACAGGTGATGGGGAAATCAGAGTTTGAATTTCGGTCAGTTTCAATGGGGGTAGTTTTCCAAGTCAATAAAACTGGGTTTCTCTATCACCTCTCATTGTTAATATGGGTATACATTTTCTCTCATTTATACTCCCAAACCCTACCCTTTAAGACCAAGACTATGAAGGTAATTTGAATTACACCAGGGTTTCTCCTTCATAAGGATTTAAAGCAAGTGGAGAACTGTTGTCATTAAAATGAGAATCATAGTCTCAACCCTTATAAGTAATTTATAAACTTTCTCGGCCGAATGCACGTTTTAAAATAAATGCTCCCAACACTATATCTAACATCTATAAGCAAGCATGTCAAACTCGTTTGGCCATGAGGGCCACATTGAACATTGAAAATAATGTGGCCACATTTCAGAAAGTTTAATATTGTCACCATCTTAAGGCCCTTGGCCCTGTCAAGTGCAAGTCTAAAACCTATTTTGTGGTTAAAATGTGTGGCATGGCTTCACAACCAACCAAAGTATCCTATGGCGCTAGCTACCGGACAGGTCTTGCGAAAAAAAACCATATGTTTGAATATATCATTTTTCTTGAGAATGAGTGAAATTTGGATGTAAATATTTTCAACACTCCTTCTAAAATAATGTATCGATGTTTATTAATTTTTACGTTTTATTATTTTTTGCTATGAAGCCGGCAGTTTTATATGTAAAAATGTCAATTTTATCGATATCTGATCACTGTTAAAATTATAGAGGAGGTGTGTCTATAAAAAGTATAACTTATTCAACATGCTATTCTTGAATATAACCCTTTGTTCCCATGGATTCGCATTTCCACGCCAAATGAAAATGGCCAATTAACTTAAGCGAAAAAATATCAATATTAAAATCCTTACTATAACAAAAAGAAAATCAAGATTACATGAAATGAAGACCTATCTTATATTTATCTAACAAAAATTTGAAATTTCATATTTGCAGCAAGTGTGTAAATAGCTCTCTTGTTGAAGACACGCTCAAAATGGATGACAAAAGTTGTAATAATACTTATCATAGCTGTGTAAAATTAGATCAGCAAGTGTGTAGTAAGGCATGCACGTATCATCATAAAGCTGGTAACGTTATAATTACTGCTCAACCTTAAGGCATACAAAGGCTCACATCCGCATCATCAGCATAAGTATAAACTCGGTAATATAATATAATATAATTGGTACCCAATCGCGGGGAAAATATCATTATAAAGTGACCACTCGGGCCTTTTCTTTCAAGAGTGAAAACACACCTATGTGCTGGTAAAAATTGCACATATTTGTACAATTTTTGTGAATCAACTTCTACTGAGTAAAGAGTAAAATGTAAAATGTTGTACACCAAACTCATTTGCTAGATTTCACCAAATAATGATTAATATCCAAATGTCATAATCTCAAATGGTGAATTCCTACTATACACACACACAAATACCAATCAGGCTGCATTGTGTGTGGATTTATCAAATGTCTGCAGGCTGCACAGAATCATGAATTGAACCACATGAGTCAATTTTGACATGCCTGATCTACAGGCTTACTTTTTTATGTATGATATGTTAACATTCTCATTACTTTCATATCCTCAGCAATTAAAAAAAGCACCTCTCATAATCTAAAGTCTCTATATAAAATGTTCAATGTCTTCCATTTTTTCCTCCTTTGGTTATACTTATGGATGGGGTATAAAAAAAAAGTATCGAAAGATAAATATCGATACTCTACTCATTAAATGTATCGGAAGAAAAATATCGATACTGTACTAGTATCAAAAGAAAATTATCAATATCAGTAATTATTGGTATCGAAATTTCAATCTGGAAAAATGTGTTTTCTTAATCTAGTATTAATAATCTCTTACTCGCTTCGATGGTCGCATGGTATAACACAGTAATCTTGTGTTGGACTAGACTGTCGAAAACGGGGAGATCGGTTTCGATCCCAGCCAGGTGCTCTGAGGGTGTTTTTTTCCTAAATGTCTTACCACTCTCCCTCCATGCAAATGCAGGTGCATTTTCTCTAAACTAAGCCTTCCTAATTCCAAACCCATTAGTGTATTAGTACATAGGCGTATAACCTGAACAAGTAGTAAGATGTGGGGTTAAAGAAAAAATCTCAACTTTTTCATCATAACTTTACTTCCATTTTTATCCAAAAATTGAAAATTATAATGATTTTTAATAGTTAAAAAAAATTATAAGATGCTTTTTCGCTATCCACCTTCTCAAAAAACTCCCATAATTCACTACCAGGAGGTGCTAGTTTTTAACTACGTTCGTCATTTATATACTCTATCAAGATAGATTATTAACTATTGACAAACACTTGGAAGAGATTACAATTTTCCAGGAAATTTTGAATAGGAAAATTTTTCACGTTGGCGGCTTGCGGTGGAGGGGTTAAATTTTAGAGGTGGCACCTAGATCTTATTAGACTTCAAAATATAGTGTGTTAAGAGACGAGTGGGTTATCATAATCGGTCATTGGGCTTAGGAAGGGGGAGGGATAGTTAGGAAGCACAAAGAATACGGGGGCGAGGGTAGACAAAAGTTGGGGCAGCCTTAAAATTATTTTACTTAACTTAATTAATGATAGACAATTGAAGTATGATTTATGAACATAACGGGTCTACAAAGGCTTACATTCATTTGTTTCTTTACTAATCTCTTTTAGCCCCCCTCTCCCCCTCGTCTTACTACCCGTTTTAACTCCAATTCATTATCATCATCAACTGTTTCCTGCCTGTGGCCAAGTCAATTTTGTAAAATGCTTCCATCTTCCTCTATACTTCCACCATTCTTTCTCCTTTAATTGTGTATATTCTTCTCCTCCCACTCGCACACTCTGTTATCTACTCTTCCCAACTTTTTCTTGGCCTCACTTGCGATATTTTTCCTACATATGCATTTCTATCATTTATTTTTTTGATATCCTCTCATTTTCCATCATAATTACATATCCATACCATTTCCAATTACTTTTTAAAATATAAGTTACACTTCTTGATATTGAGCTTTTGTTCCAAGTAAGTTAATACCCACCAAGATTTTAAAAAAAATTATAAAAAGGTAATTGTTCTGCTTATTTACCTAGTGTGTAATTGCCACAAAGTAGGGATCTAATAGTGACATCTACTAAAACTACTTTCATTTATTAAGTGATATAATTTTCAGCTGGCACATTTGACCGATTATATCAATGCTGATAAAATTATGAGACAATTTTTCAAATGTTGACTGCGAAAGATATTTTAGTATATGTTAAATGGGACTTTTCCTAGAAAAATTGTTAGGCCCTTTTGCTCTCACTAATAGAAATTCTTGTGTTCAGATATAATTATTTGGTTAAAAATGTGCACATTAAATACCTCTAATATACAACTAACCAGGATGTTAAAGTTCGTTCACGGTAGGAGTTTACCTGGGAAAGGACTTTTTTCCCTACCAGAAATCTATTATATAGTAGGATATTGGTAAGAAAAAAGACCTTTCAGAGGTAAACTCTTACCGTGAATGAAGTATAGATACAAGACTATGCTTAAATGATAAAACATCGAAGTATGCATTTTTGCAGAAACTCTTGATAAAAGCTAAATTGGGATGAATCCAATGTTTTATTAATTTTTAATTAGGTATTGATTTTAAAGTTTTGTTGCATTCAAAAAAAAGCAAAATGGTTTCTCTAGTTTTAATCCCACCATTTTCTAAAGTAGACTATAGAAAACCCCATTAAAATGTGATGCCTGTTTTGAGTTGTATTATTTACCTAAGTTAGTTAAAAGATTTTGATCACCCCCTAACCCACTTTATCTTATGTATTTTTTTTTACAATTTGGTAAATTAAATTGATTGTTAAGATAGATGCAAAATATTAAATCTATATTCAATAATTTCTCTAATACAGTAAAGAAATTACTTACTTTGGGGCTTATCATTGAATGAAAGTGGAACCTTTCAGAACTAAAAAAATAAATATATATATTTAGATTTTTTCTTACTAGAAACATTAAGGTGAGTTGGTGGTCTAGGGGTAGAGTGTCAAACTTCTGTGCTGGGGTCCAGGGTTCAATCCTCGGTCCCGGCATAGATTTATCTGATTACCAAACCCTTCCTTCACCTCTGACAAGACGTGTATTAATCACAACTTGTGAATGTGTGAAATGCCAGGCCTCCACCGTGGTTCGGATCCCACGTTAAACTGTAGGTCCTACATTTTATCTCACAATCACCCTACCATTACACATTAGCATACATGCATACAACCTGAACGGGTAGTAAGACGCTGTGCTAATAATACTAGAAACATTGATAAAAAAAACTTCCTTAAGATGGATTCTGACCATCCGCGTGTGTGTGTATATATATGCATTAATTTTTATCTACTCTGATTGTTATGATCCTTTTATTACTAGTATATTATATTTAAAGAAGCCCCAGGGGCTTAGATGTTAAAGCTAATTTGAATATCAAGGTTATCCTCTCCATGGGGATTTAAAGGGGAGGGGACGGTTTCTATGAATGAGTTTTTTTTAGTTTAGGCTCTAAATCTATCACTTTTATTATTAATTAACAAATATAGGACATGATGTGCTCATTTGTTTAATTCAATCATCCATAAACAATGTGATCCCAAAACATTGTTCTCTTTTCACAAATTTGTTGTCTACTTTGAGTTTTTATATATTATCAAATATCCTTACAATTTTCCTTTTCACACACTGTCATTAAATTAGTATAAACTGTGGATAGCACCCTTAGTATTAAAACAAACTTCGATTTATCACTCCACTCCTCAACTTAAAACTATTCCATTCTTCCGAATTTATCAAGATCTTCAAAATAAAATTTCATTCAACTTTTTTTTAGTGTCATAGTTATTCATAAAAGAAATATTAATTTTACCTGTGGTCTTACTTCAGAGCACTTTGCACATTTTAACTGTTTTTGTAGCTATACACAATTTTTTTTATTATCTACTAGTGAAACATTTTTTTCATGGTGATAAAATAAGTATAGCCTATTTACTATAAATAATGCATCTATTTATTATTACTAGCACCACGTCTTAGTACCCGTTTGGGTTCACACACTTATGCTAGTGTGCAATGGTAGGGTGATTGTGAGATGAAATGGCGGACCTACAGTTTAACGTGGGATCTGAACCACGTTGGAGGCCTGGCATTCCTCACATTCACAAGTTGTGATTAATACACGTCTTGTCAGAGGTGAAGGAAGGGTTTGGTAATCTGATAAATCTGTGACGGGACCGAGGATTGAACCCTGTACCCCCAGCACAGAAGTTCGACACCTTACCCCTAGACCGCTAGATCACCTACCATATATTTAGTACACGATGCAAATTTTGATACATTATGTATTATTCAATGAGAAATTGACTTCTATTGTAATTACATTCTAAAATTTGTTCATAGTACTTGTAATTGACATCATTTACAGATTCATAAGTCTTAAAAGAAAGTTTTTAACTAGAAAAAAATTAAGCTCCTAGACTACAACACTCCTTATTTAACACAAAATAATAAACTGGCAAAGCTGCTAATTTCAATAAGATATTAATTGGTGATTGCTACAGTAGCCCCATGGCTTCTTTGGTGCTGACTGACAGTTCACAGCTGACTTCTGACAGTCAACATTTAGGTATGTACCTAAATTTTGACCGTCAGAAGTGGCAGCTGCTAAACACATGTTTTTGCAGATCATATGGTTCGGCGTAGGGATACAGAATTTGGTCTGGTAACTTTTCAAAGCTTTTAGCTGTGGGCTGTGAGCTGTCACTCAGCACCAAATAAGTCATGGGGATACCGTAGGTCTGAATAAGTCAAAGGAATTGTATTAGTATCTTAATATTGCTGATATTTAACCTGATACATGTAAATGGTTGTAATATAGTGTTAAGTGTGTTGTTACTATTGTTGCATTTAAGTGGTACATAAAGAAGTGTTGATAATTTCCTATATTAGAGTAGTAAGTTTACCCCTTACATACCCTCCAACACTGAATGTTCCCTATGGAACTATGTTTTTTTAATCAGCTAACTGCTGTCAACATTTTCAAAAAAGGCCTTACACTTTTTTTTATTTTTTCTCTAGATTGAATTGCTGGATAGTGACCATTCTGAAATAAATAGAACCTCTCAACATATTGGATATGAAATATTTGGTGACAATTCACCACAGATAAACTATTCTACATTTGGGAAAACACCTGTTGAAATGTGCACTGCCATTATAAATGACAAAGCAGTTGATATGAAGAATGAAAACACAGATAATACAGAAGTTGATAGGATAGGGGATACAATTACACTAGAAGAGTCCTGTGACGAAATAAATTCCGAAGACGACCCACTTATATTAGGCCTTATTAATGATAAGATGCATTTTCAGTCTTCAAGCGGCCACAATTTTGAAACTCCTTCAAAAATTCCTCTTAAGAAACACTACTTTTGTTCCAATTGTCCTGAGAAATTTCTATTTCCATCTTTGTTGAAGAAGCATTGCAGATCTTTTCACAACAGCCCAGCGACGTACCTTTGCTCGGAGTGTAATAAGATGTGTCCATCTATGAAACAACTCTGGGAACATAAACGTCAGGAACACACAAAAGAAAAAAAAGAGTATTTATGTAACTGGTGTGACGAGTCTTTCACAGATAATCTTAGCTTAAAGAAGCACCTTCAGAGTATCCACTCTAAAAAGAGATCCCAAGGCTATCTTTGCAATTGTTGTGGCAAGTCTTTTTCATGCAGTGGTAATTTCAAACAACATGTGATTAAAGTTCACTCTAAAAATCCGCCTCGGGAACTTTGTAACATTTGTGGGAAAACTGTGTCTTGCCTTAAAGTTCACCTTCCTATCCATTCCGAGGAGTATTACGAGTGCGCGGAGTGTGGCCAACGTCTCAAATGGAGGAGCAGTTTAATCACTCATCTTCAAGTCCACAGTTCTGAAAGAGCGCTTCCATGCACGGTGTGCGACAAGGCGTTCAAAGATAAGGTGAAACTCTTGCAACACATGCGCACCCACACGGGTGAAACACCTTGGGTGTGTGAACATTGTGGGCGTTCTTTTAACAGAAAGTGGAATCATATTCAACACGTTCGCCTGCACACTGGTGTCAAACCCTATGTGTGTGCAGTTTGTGGTGAAGCGTTCAGACACAATGTGACGATGAAGAAACATGCAGAGAAGCACAAGGCACCTTCAGGCATTCAAGGAAATAATTCATTTGTTTAACTCTAGCTCGATCATTGTGGTAAGGACTAAAATAGTTTATTTTGAAATAAATAATTAGTTATTATATTTATATATATTATTTAGAAACATAAATTTTTAAACTTATATTGTTCTTATTTCTTCTCATTTTTATTTACATGTGTACGTACATTAACTCACCAATGTGTATTATTAATATGAAATAAAATATTTGAGTTTTGCTGTTTTTTAAACTGTTTGAGCATTATGAGTTTCTTAATCAACTCGAAGTAAATACTTATTATTAAAATATATTATTGTTTCATGGCAACTTTATGTATGTAAAGTCAAACACTCTTTAACAAACATTGATTAAAAATAAAGAACATAGTTATTGCCATTCCTTAAGCATATCCAAATATACATTTTGAATTGGTACAAATATTAAACCCATACATGTTCATTATTGTCTGTATAGGATTACATGGCTGGGATTTTGTTGCCACATATTTTAGTACTGATCTTGAAACTATTTTAAACCTATATTTGGCTGACTTATCAATACAAGAACACTTCACCAACATTTAATCAGTAGACTCGAAACATCCTTCATCAAACTAAACAGGCTTTATTAATACAGGTGGGGTGTAAGTGTTCAACACTATATTTTTATTATCTCAATTACTAAATGCATCAAATTAAACTTAAATTAACATCAAAAGGTTGACAATTATTTCATATCCTTTAATTATTAAAAACAAAAACAAAAAAAAAAATGTTCTTAAGATGGCCACCATTATATGCCATACGTTGTTGTATGTGCTTCTTGAAACTCGATATCACTTTGCACAATGTGTCTTGTTAAATTGCTTCAGCTTCTACCACAATTCTTTCTTTAAGTTCCTGGATTGTACTTGGGTGAGTCACGTAAAGCTGAAGCTATGCCCCACAAGAAAAAGAAGTTCCGAGCTGTTAAGTCTAGTGAATGTGGTGGCCATGCAATGTCTTGAGACAAGGTGATCAGGAAACATTTTGTGGAAAACCTCCATTGATGTTTGGTCTGTCTGAGCCTTGAACTGCAATGTAAGGGAATGGATACCAACAACATATGGTTCCAGCATGATGGTCCAACAACCCATACAGTCCGAACATCAGCCTACTTCGACCGACTACTCTCCGGCTGGCTACCCAACTTCGTCACAACCCAGGCAGCCGGCACATACTTTTTTTTGGGCGGGCATGTTAAAGATTTATGTTTATGCGACTCATTCATGAACAATTCACTAACTGAAAGCAATTCAACAAGATACATTAGGCAAAGTCATATCAAGATTTGAAAAGAACGTTCAGAAATGTATTGCGTATAATGGTGCCCACCTTAAGGACAATGATTTAAAAAAACTAACCATTCAAAACTATAAAGAACATTTCCAATCTTTTGTTATTCTAAGTTTAATTTGAAGTATTTTGTAGTTAAAATAGTAAAGCTATAGTGTTATTATATATGTTAACACTTTCTGCCCCATCCTGTACAACACTATGTGAAATACATAATTGAATTGTCATTGTCGGTGACCTTGCGGTTTAGCGGTAACGTGTCAGACCTCTGTGCTGGGGGTGTGGGGCTCTATCCTTGGTCCCGGCACAGATTTATCTGATTGCCAAATCCTTCCTTCACCTCTGACCAGATGTGTATTGATCACAACATGTGAATGTGGGGAATGCCAGGCCTCCACGTTAAACTGTAGGTCCTCCATTTCATTTCACAATCACCCTGTCACTGCACATTAGAGTAAGCTCGTATAACCCGAACGGGTAGTAAGACACAGTGATAATATTAATAATAATAATAATGTATTGATTTGTAATGTTACAAAATATTAATATCTAGCTATCTTTTGCAAATTTGTATAACACTCAGGGGGTTTCTTGTGCCGTGACAACATTAAGCATCCCCTCACCTCACGGACACAGAAGAAACAGCCAAGAAGTAATCATTAGGCTTACTGTCCTTTTTACAAAAACTGAGATTTTATTTTGGTGTCAGGCTAAGATACAGAAACTTGCTACTATCACAAATCATACTTTGAAAATTTGGTTCACAGTACTTCTCTTATAAATTCATCTAAGCTACTGTTGAAACACATTTGCCCCAACAATATTTGCTTCAATATACAAACTTTTGGATGCCATTGCGTAAGCATATTATTTTTTGACCTATAGCATAATTGATTCTCATCAAAGAAAGGTAAAGTTTATCCTTATCATATGTGCTAGAAAATGATCATGTCTTTTTCTACTTCTAAATTCATTACTTTTGTGGTTTTATTTAAATGAGGAAGTTCTATTGTCAACAAACTTGAGTCTAATAGCAGAGAATATTTTAATCTTAACCTCAAAATACTTACGTTAAACTCTTTTCATCAGAATTAGCTTAAGTTAAATTGTGGCTCTTGATTCTGCAAGAGAATATGGTTGGTGACAGTATTTATAACACACATATTTTATTATAAATATTAATTAAAAATTATATATTCTATCTACCTTACTTATCCTTTTTCCTTCAATAATCATAAATTGCGAATAATTTGTTTATTAAGATGTATATTACTAAACTGACCGCAACCTATTATTGTGTTGTTAATTATTTAAATACATCAAATAATTTTAACATTGATGTTTAATATCCAAGTATGTAATTTATATAAAATCTAATTTTATGTATTCATCATCTTTTGTTTGGTGTATGGTACAGAGATTATTTGGCTGTCTATGAATCTCTCAAGATATAATTTTTTTTATTGTTGGAATTTATTTATTATGAAAGCAGAAAATGTTATTGGAATGATGTTGCTACATAAGAGCAAAAGTAATTTTTAAATACAGTAGAGTCTCAGAAACTCGACACTCGATAACTCAATATTTTGTTTAACTCGATACACACAATTGTTGCTGCCAGTCATCACAACCCAAGGTCATTCAGTTGTATAACCTCTCAGTTTGTTTGTGTAACTCGAGTGGAACAGTCATGCTGTGGTGTTTTTACGAGTGCTATGTTTGCTAGTTTTCCAATTCAGTAACATGTTATTCGAATCAATACAATATTATATGTACAGTACTGTACTGCATTTCTGAATATCGCAAATATGTATATGCACCATTATATTAACACGTAATATGGTGTACTGTACGTATATTACTGTTACTGTACTGTATAATACTACAGTACAGTACAACAGTACTTATAATATTCGATACTGTACTGTGATTAATCCTTTATTAGTAAACATGCATCTTATACAAGTTCATTCGTAAAAATCGACATTTCAATAACTCATCACTATCTCAGTCCACATTGGGTCGAGTTTCCGAGACTATTGTTATATCAAAATTACCTATTAAAGCTTTTTGTGCAGTTTTTTCCTTCTTTACCCATCAATAAAGACAGGGGTGGACAAAGAGGTGGAGGTTGGGGGTATTTTATGGTTGTGAATGAACTCAATATTCAAATAATAAATTTACCCCTTCCACCATTCAACATTGAATGTTACCTCTGGAACTTTTGTTTCTTTAACCAGCACTAACTGCTCTCAACACTTTCAAAAAAGGCCTTACACTTTTTTTTTATTTTTTCTCTAGATTGAATTGATGGATAGTGACCATTCTGCAATAAATAGAACCTCTCAACATATTGGATATGAACTATTTGGTGACAATTCAGCACACACAAATTATCCTACATTTGGGAAAACACCTGTTGAAATGTGCACTGCCATTATAGATCACAAAGCAATTAACATGAAGAATGAAAATACAGATAATACAGAAGTTGAAAGGATAGGGGATACAATTACACTTGAAGAGTCCTCTGATGGGATAAATTCTCGAGGTGATCCTTTAATATCAGATCATGTTGCTGGTAAAATGTGTTTTCAGTCTTTAAGTAGTCACAATTTTGAAACTCCTTCAAAAATTCCTATAAAGAAACACTTCTTTTGTTCCAATTGTCCTGAGAAATTTCTATTTCCGTCTTTGTTGAAGAAGCATTACAGATCTTTTCACAACAGCCCAGCGATGTTCCTCTGCTCGGAGTGTAATAAGATGTGTCCATCTCTGAAACAACTCTGGGAACACAAGCGTCAGGAACACCCAAAAGAAAGAAAAGAGTATTTATGTAACTGGTGTGATGAGTCTTTCACAGATAACCTTAGCTTAAAGACGCACGTTCAGAGTATCCACTCTAAAAAGAGATCTCAACAATGCTATCTTTGCAATTGTTGTGGCAAGTCTTTTTCATGCAGCGGTAATTTTAATAAGCATGTAATTAAAGTTCACTCTAAAAATCCGCCTCGGGAACTTTGTAACATTTGTGGGAAAACTGTGTCTTGCCTTAAAGTTCACCTTCCTATCCATTCCGAGGAGTATTACGAGTGCGCGGAGTGTGGCCAACGTCTCAAATGGAGGAGCAGTTTAATCACTCATCTTCAAGTCCACAGTTCTGAAAGAGCGCTTCCATGCACGGTGTGCGACAAGGCGTTCAAAGATAAGGTGAAACTCTTGCAACACATGCGCACCCACACGGGTGAAACACCTTGGGTGTGTGAACATTGTGGGCGTTCTTTTAACAGAAAGTGGAATCATATTCAACACGTTCGCCTGCACACTGGTGTCAAACCCTATGTGTGTGCAGTTTGTGGTGAAGCGTTCAGACACAATGTGACGATGAAGAAACATGCAGAGAAGCACAAGGCACCTTCAGGCATTCAAGGAAATAATTCATTTGTTTAACTCTAGCTCGATCATTGTGGTAAGGACTAAAATAGTTTATTTTGAAATAAATAATTATTTACTATTTCAATATACAATTTCTAGAAACATGATTTTTAAACTTATATTGTTCTTATTTCTACTCATTTTTATTTAAGTGTGTGTGAGTTGTTATTATTATCACAGAGTGTTACTACCTGTTCAGGTTATACGCATATACCTTAATCACTCTAATGGGGTAGGGATGATCAAGGAAGCATTTTAGAGGTAAACTACCCGCATTTGCTTGAAAGTAAAGTGGGTAATCATTTAGTAAAGATTACCCTCTGTAGATTCAACCAAGATTCTAATACTGATTTCCTTTTCATTGGCAGGCCAGTCTAACACGAGAGTGATGTCTTAGACCATTTGGCCGCTGAAGCATGTAAATGTATGTGTTCATTAGTTCACTGATGTGAAATGTTAATACAAGATAAAATAGCTGATTTTGCCGGTACTTTATACTGTTTGTACATTGTAAGTTTCTTAATCGACTTGAAGAAAATATGTATTATTAACAAATTTTATCAATAGTTTTATTGCAACTTTCTTTACATAAAGTCATATACTCTTAACAAACATTAATTAAAAATAGATAAAATCAATTATAGAGCACTTCATATCCAAATATACATTTTGCCTAATGGCTTGTAAATGTATAAGACATTGTAGAAACACTGTACACTGATGTTAAGTAAATGATAGTGGAGGAAGCCAACCTGAAAGAATAGTTAGGATAGAACTAGATAGTGACACACTATATTCATTTCTTCCTACATGTTAAACACTTAAAACTTCTTCACACTACCACAACACAAAATTGTTTTAATTTTCAGAATTATTTCTTTTTCAGACAAAGAGATACTTGTAAAACCTAAAGGTTACAGTTGATTTTCAAATTATTCAAGCATTTAGTCGCTTATATCTTTCTTTGTAGTTTTTGTTATATTTGCTTCAAAATACAAACATTCTGTATCCAACTGCATAAGAGAAAGTATCATTTTTTGACTATTGGTATCGCTAATCTTAAATAAAGAAAAGGAGAGTTTGTCCTTATAATATTTGCTAGAAAATGAACAAGTCTTGTTCTATTTATAAATTAAGTATTTTGTGATTATGATTAAATTCAGGTTGTCTACTCGCCTGGAATTCTAAGGAATTTTTCCCTTTCATGGAAAATCGAGGAGCTATCAGGGAATTTTATAGTGACTCGGGGATTTTTTTTTAAATATCCAACATTTAAAAAAAAATATATATATTTGTTTCGACTTTTATTGTTCCAGAAAATTATTATAAAAACAGAAAAAAAAACCCATTCATTTAATTGAATTCCTACTCATGCTTTCAAATACATATCGACTATTTCTCAAGATACATTGTTGGTAAAAATAACAAGAATTTTCATACAGTTGTTAAACTGGACTTCTTCCTCTCGCATGGCAATGCAAACTTTGAATGTAAATTTCCTTTAAATTCGGATTGCCTTTTTGAAAATGCGCATGAACAATGTATTCTTGACATACAACAGTTTTATGATGTCATCGTTGCAGCAGTAATTTATGAGACACCCAAAGCCTTTAGTGCATGGATCACAAAATGCCCATACACGTTGGATAGAGGCTAGTAAGGAGTGTCGAA
The DNA here is from genome assembly GCA_902141385.1 of Timema californicum. Classification (NCBI taxonomy): domain Eukaryota; kingdom Metazoa; phylum Arthropoda; class Insecta; order Phasmatodea; family Timematidae; genus Timema; species Timema californicum. The sequence goes on along the minus strand of CABFOW010002067.1, from coordinate 71,414 downwards.
CACGAGAAGCTGCAGCAGCTCGTGCTATTTACAAGAAGAAAATCACTCCATTAATAATATATTTTGATTATTACACTTTTCTTTACACTTTTCTTTTATTAAAATGAAAAATACAGGTATATTTTAATGATAATAAGATTACGGGTACTAATATAGGATTTTTCAAGCCTGGAAAACTCTGCAAATAATAATTATTTATTTTTAACAAATACATACATTACACAAGTAACACTTTAAGTTTTCTCGCAATTTAGGAAACTTTATGGAAATTAGCGAGTATTTACTTCAGAGCCAAGAGCTTATATTCTTGTTTATTTCTGCAATTTGAATTATTTCACTTTAAATTGGTGGGCCTCACACAGCAAACTTCGGGGCCATAAGTTCGCTGTGGGCTGGACATGTCTTGTTTAAGGCATCACTCTTACAATTGTCTGGACTGCCGACTATGGAAAGATCAAGGTTTGTATCCTGCTCGGGTGTCCTGAAGTTGAGTTTACCTAAATGCTATCCTACACTCTCCCCATAAAAATGTGGGCAAACCCCCTCTAAACTCAAACTTGGTCATCTCTAGCACATTAGCGTAACTAGTACATATGCATGTAGCCCAAATGGCAAGTAAGATGTGGTGCTTAACAAGATTCTCTTTCCATAGTTGAAACAATTGCCACATTAAATTATGTTGTTGTAGTGTTTATTCTACATTAATGTTTACTTTCATGCTATAGCCAAGCTTAAGTAATTTATTTATAATGCTTAAGATTATTTGATCTTGTGAATAAATATACATTATACCCAAACATGTAAGCTGGTAACATTATTACTGTCTTATTCCCTCTATCTGAACCACACATTTAATTTTACTTTGAAAGTAGATAAACTATCATTTATATATTTAGTTACAATACGATTATCTATCAATTGGTCATAGCATTCACATAGCTATAAAATAATTCTATCTCACACTTCATGCGCATTTTCAAAAAGGCACTCCGAATTTAGAGGAAATCTACATTCCAAGTTTGCAATTCCGTGTGAGAGGAAGAATTCCAGTTTAACAACTGTAAGAAAATTCTTGTGATTTTTGCCAACACTGTCTTTTGAGAAATAGTAAATATGTATTTGAGAGCATGAGTAGGAATTTATTTAAATGAATGTTTTTTTTCTGTTTTATAATAATAATCTGGAACAATAATAGTCAAAACAAATTTAGTATTATTTTTTTTAATATTGGATATTTAAAAAAAATCCCTGAGGCACTCTAAAATTCCCTAATAGCTCCCCGATTTTCTATGCAAGGGACAAATCCTTGAGCATTCCAGGTTTTCCAGGTGAGTGTGAGATAGAATTATTTTATAGTTATGTGAACACTATGATAAATTGATAATTGTATTGTAACTAAATATATGAATGGTAGTTTATCTACTTTCAAAGTTTTATATATAAATAAATAAATAAATATATATATATATATATAAACTTTCAAAGTAATATATATTAGCTAACCACTTGACACATGTATTGTACACTTATCAGTTTGACACATTCTTCATACTGCTGAGCAACATCAAAATTATATCAAATTACTTTAACTATCTGGTTGCCCAATTTTTGATAGTTTCTTGTTGTACATTCCTGAGCTAAGTATAGCAAACGCAAACCAATCATGGATAATAATAATTTAAAATAATTTAAATATATGAGACAACATATTACCTTTTCCACAAACTGAGTGCACAAACAAATGCAATTCATTAAATATGTAATCTTTACATAAGCATGATCGTAAACTAAGATAAGAATTGTTACAGAAATGTGTTTAAAAACAGATTATCACAGTTAACCAAAGAGCATGAACAAATAATAGTCTCTGTTACAAAAATAAATTGAATAATAAACATCATGATTTTCCAAAGAGAATCACAGTTCACTGAAATATGTTACCAGAATTGGTTTATTTTAATCCATATGTTGCTGCTAAATTGGTGCTAATTTTTCCTTTTATTTTTAGTTTTGTTATTCCACTGATAATAGATCCGCTTTTAAATAATCGTTATTTTTGGTATTAGTTTATTTTTAGAGTTTTTTCTTATGCCTCTTCAAAATTTAAACTTTTTACCATTCTGAGAATTTTTTTTCTTTTAACTATTTTCTGCCATAATTTTTTTAATTCCAAGCCTTTCTTGCTTTTATGGTTACTGTGGAGTAGTTGTTTTACAAACTCAGCAAATTTAAATTTTCTTCCACATCGAAAAGAAGATTTTACAATTATTATGGAAAGATTTTAAACTAATGCACATTCTCTCCCCCTACACACTTTTTCAGTTCCCACATTCCCATTTTAAAATTATATGATTTATTTTACCATCTTATATTGCTTACTTACATGCTGCCAAATTTCAGTTTTAAGTCACACAGAAAAGTGGTGTTCTATTTTAGTTGTATCACTTTAGAGTTCTTTCATTTCCCTAGTTTTCAATTTTCAATATCAGGAGTTGTTTCTATACTTGTCTGCCAAATTTCAAATTGATACCTCTTAAAAAAAATCTAATCCAAGGCCCCACATTTCCCTGAGCCCAATTTTTAAACTTATCAATTTTAGATTTTTCTGGTTGCATGGGCAAACTCGCTACCTTCCTGACAAGAAAAATGTCAAGTTTCCAGCTGAGAAAAAAATGTGGGGAAATACAGTGAAGAGTGAGTCACACACCTTTTTGCCCCTCACCCTCTTAGGGAACATATTTGGAAAACCTTCAAAAAGTTCTTTTAAATTTCAAGGTTCTATGTTCGTTGGTTCAAAAGATACATCAGTGAATTTTTAAAACTTTTAACCCCTATTTATCGCACTTTAAAAGTCATATTTTGTAAAACCCCATCTTATCTCTTGCCTAGGACCTAAAAATAACCATCAAAACAAAATTTATATATATATATATATATAAAAATAAATTCCTACCTTACCTTACTGGGGCATTGATGGAAAAGAATAAATAATGTAACTAATTTTTGATGAAATAGAATATAGACAATTTAATGAATCATTGACATATAATCATTGTTTAGTATATTATATAACACATAAATAGTGATAGATTTTATAGTTGCAAATTCAGTCCTATGTAAAGCAATATTTTGCTTCAATAGGCTCTATCACATTTTTATTTTATTTTTTCTCTAGGTTGAATGGGAGAATAATGGTCAATCTACAATAAATGAAGAATCACAAGATAGTAGCTGTATAACATTTGATGGACCTTGTGGTGTACAAGAAATTTCTACAGTGCATGGAAAAATACCAGTTGAAATGTGTACAGTCAATATAAATGATGAAACAACGACAATAGACAGTGCCGAGCCAAACAAGAAAGAAGTTGAAATTAAATTAGAAGAAACATCTTCATTAGAAGAGCGTTTTGGTGGTAATATTCCTCTGGCTGACTCGGTAAACTCAAACTGTATCCTTGAGGAGAAGTATATCCCAACTGCACATTCTCCAAGAAGAAAACAATCAGAGAAGGCGCCAAAGGTGTTGTGTGAGAAACGCTATGTTTGCTCTAACTGTCCCAAAAAATACAAATATGCCTACATGTTAAGAAACCACTATATTTCTTCTCATAACATCCATACACCTGCATTTCTTTGTTCTGAGTGTAATAAGGTGTTTCCATCTGTTAAACACCTCGGGGAACATAAACGTCAAAACCACCAACAAGAAAAGACAAAAGATATATCTTATATTTGTAATTTGTGTGGTGTAACTTTAAATTCCCATTCTAATCTAAAGAAGCATCTTCAAAATGTTCACTCTGAGAATAAACAAGAGCGTAAACAATGTGTAGATCTTTGTAGCTTCTGTGGTCGTTCTTTTAGAAGCAGTGGAAACCTTAAAAAGCACATTTTAAGGGTTCACACTGAAAATCCACCAAGAGAACTTTGTAATATATGTGGTAACACCTACACAAATTTGAAAATTCACCTCTTAACTCACTCAGAGAAATATTACAAATGTTCCGAGTGTGGTCATAGTTCAAAATGGAAACAGTGTTTTATCAATCACTTGAGAGTCCACAGTTCAGAGAGGCCGATTTCCTGCAGTTTCTGCGACAAAAGTTTCAAAGATAGAAAGAAATTAAATCAACACATGCGCACCCACACGGGGGAGATGCCGTACATGTGTAAACACTGTGGGCGTTCCTTCAGCAGGAGGTGGAACCACATACAACACGTCCGCCTACACACCGGGGCTATGCCATATGTTTGTGCGGTGTGTGGTGAAGCCTTCAGACATAACGTGACTATGAAAAAACACGCTGAAAGACATAAGGCACCTTCAGACTCCCATTAAGGTGATTTACTAGTTACGCGTTTGCTTTTTGTTTGGGAACTGGTTTAAAATTATTTTCTAACAATGCCCTTAATAACATACTTGCCCAAATATAGTGCGAGAATTTTCTCTTAAGAATGTCTTTCCGAAATCTGTCCTCGTATTATATGCGCAGCCTAACATTTTTCACTGAAAATAAGTCAAGATTCTTACAGAAGTCTTATTTCATAGCATAATATAACTGTACTGACCGCCCCGACAGGAATCACTCTGTATGCTCATGTTTTATAATAAACTCAAGGTCAAACACAAAGAGAGAAACCAGTGATTGCAGGAACTATCACTCATGCACTCATAATAAATAATAAACTCAAGGTCAAAACAGAGAACAAGGGAGAGAATTTCCACCCTTCATTGTAATTGGATTGTTAATTCAGGTCGATGTTAGTTGGGGGATGAATCTGTGCTGTGTTTATGAATTAAAATTTATTAAGAGTGCCTGAGCATCAAGACAAGTATTCAGAGGGCCTAATAAAACTTGTGTCATGTTTGTTAAGTGTTTATCTCGTATATTCAAAACCTTTTATGTTTCATGTAGACCACCTTCAAAATATTTGGGTTGTTTTCTGTACAAGGCTGTACTTTGTTCAGGTCAATACGGTATGTTACGTGCTGTAGGCACTTTTAATGAATACACAGACTTTTATTGGGTGTTAAATTACACTAGAATTACTATAAAAATGGCCACCATTGTTTATGAGCTGTGGGGGGTAGAGATTGATTGCTACTGCATAGCTTAAAAACAATTACCTTTGTTTTTTTTAAAGTGATTTTAAGCTAAAAGGAAATAATTTTAACTGTTTTTATTTTGTATTAAATAAATGGTTAAGTTGCATGCTGGCATTAACATTTTTGAAAAAGAACAGGGTGTCCAGCGATCTGGAAAACCTGGAAATCAGAGAAAAGTCGAGGGATTGTATCAAATTTCTGGGATTTTCGCATATTCACTAAAAATATACAACTTTTATTAACAATAGTCACATTGACACATGTCTTCCAGATAATACAAACCATGAATCTATTTTGTTACAGTCGTTCCTTTTGAGTATACTTATCTCAATTTTCAAGGTTAATGGGTGATTTTTGTGTTGTCTTTCCACCCCTTTAATGTGCATCTTTAACCAAAGCTGAATCACGGTTATGTGCATATGTGAGAATTCAATTAAATATAGGAAGAAGAAACTATATAGAATGAGTCTCCCTTCATTATTCAACTGTACTAATTAAAGTGATCTTTTAATGTCTCACTATGATCTCGGTGAGCTCACACTACCCAATAGCTCAGGGATTCCCAAACCGTGCATCACGACTTCTTGGAGCATCGCCGGTCTTGGTCCTGAGGGTCGTGGCTATAAGTAAAAACTAAAACTTATAATGTGTTTTGAAATTCAACATGCAAATCTTGAATACTTGTACTCTTAAATATTTTAAAGAATTGAATAAATCATACAAGGAAACACATAATTATTTCTTTTGAAAGTGATCCCTTAATATGAGTTTCAGATTCTGATGCTTCTTGGAAACTTAGCATGACGTTGTGCACAACTTTCAGTCTGAAAATGGACTGACACAAGGTCAAACAATAGTTTTTTTCTTTAATATTGGGTATGGGGGTGTCGCACAGAAAATCTGACATGTGAAGGGTGGTGTGGTCTCAAAAAGTTTGGGAACCCCTGCAATAGCCTATTGCTTTAGACTGAAATCTTGTAACACACACATAGAATGCTCCCTTCAACATCTCTATAGGTGACCTGGTGGTCTAGTGGTAAGATGTCGGACTTCTGTGCTGGGGGTCCAGGGTTCAATCCTTGGTCCCGGCACAGATTTATCTGATTGCCAAACCCTTCCTTCACCTCTGACAAAACGTGTATTAATCACAACTTGTGAATGTGTGGAATGCCAGGCCTTCACCGTGGTTCGAATTCCACGTTAAACTGTAGGTCCTCCATTTCATCTCACAATCACCCTACTATTACACATTAGCGTAAGTGCGTACAAACTGAACGGGTAGTCAGGTGTGGTACTACTACTACTACTACTACTACTACTAATAATAATAATAATAATAATAATAATAATAAGTTGCTCAAGGAAAATGGTACTGGTGTGTGTGTGTGTGTATATATATATATATATATATATATATACACACACACACATACACACTCCTCCCTGTTCAACACACTTCATAGCAAACAGAACATTTTGTTTTTATGGATGTTCTTATCAGGATTTCAGTTCAGAAAATAGTATTTTTGGACAGGGTTATTATTATTTTTTCACCTCAGGTAATTTATAAGAGTTTGTTGTTTAAATGCTCTATAAATCAAACAATACAAATCTTAAAAATGGAAAACTATCATTCTCTTTATATTAATTAAATATTTATAAGAGTTTGTTGTTTAAATGCTCTATAAATCAAACAATACAAATCTTAAAAATGGAAAACTATCATTCTCTTTATATTAATTAAATATATATACTATTAGCTTTTTATCATGAATCTAAAACATCCTGACACTATTTTGATTGTTTTAGTTTTGTAAATGTCTGAATTTGTAAGAAAATGTATAATTTAATCAATTATTTACAAAAGTTTATCTTATATAAAACACTTTATATTTTTTTTAATGTTTTTAGATATCACTTGCTGGAAAACTATTTTATAAATGTATATTAATATTTTATGTTGTTTTTGTATTCATAAAATCCTTTTATCTTTTCCTCTTAGATTCAAATGGTGTGCCAAGATTAATGAACCACAACCTTTGTTGGTCATGACCATTGTTGTTGATATATATTTTTGTGCCCTAGGCAAATCAAGCATTTGGTGCCCTTTAATTTTTGTTTAGCTAATCAATCAGTAATAAATCAATTTTTAACTCTTTTAATACTTTTACTTTATACATTTCAAACGAAAATAACTAACCATGAAAATATATTATTACAGGTTTTTTTTTCTTCTTCTTCAGACTAGAAACATTTTGACTAGATTAGTAACATCTAATAACTTCGCTGTTTATTCTTTATTACGTTAATTTTCTAAAGTTTATTTCTGCCCCAGCAGTTTCATTGGGTAACATAAATAATATCCTTAGCAACAATATGTTTACATTAAAAAATACTTCTCTCAGATCACTGTCATTGAAATAGTATATAATTTCTAATTGAAATAGTTCTTCTTTCACATTAAATTGCAAAAAATTATGCATTACCATTGCTTTGTATGTCATGAGTTTGGTGTAGTAACGTATTTATTGTTTGAACATCATTGGTTGTATAAACATTGAGAAAGAGACTACCGAAGAAATAGCAATGATCGCATGACAACTTCTATGCACTCCATTCTCTGTCACACAGCCATCTATCGTATATAATCCCTTCCTTCTCCTCTTTTTACCACAATACTGTGAGCTGATTAGCCCACATTAAATAAATTTAAATTAAATAATCATCACTATGGCAAAGCACCTTACCCAAATTACACCATAGGCATTTGCCTGGTTGCCTACCATTATCATTACTGCACTGATCAAAGCTATTGACAACTCGTAAGTTAAATCACATGTACTCCTTTGTTGCACACACCACTCTGAAAGCTAATGAATCTATACCACACCGCAATGATCATTTAAAGAATTCCCCTTCAAGGAAAAGTCATGATGATAAGTTTGATTATGATTTACGAGTCACCCAGAGATATGACCACCCTTTGATGAAACATTTTTTTAATGTGGAATTATAAACGGCAAGGCCAATGTTAAAGGTTTTGCAAGGTTTTTGGTTTGTACTACACCACATTCATCACTCATTGCCACATTTTAAAATTAGGGAGATAAGGTGACCTGGCGGTCAAGGGGTAAGGTGTCAGACTTCTGTGCTGGCGGTCGGTGTTCAATCCTCGTTCCCGGCACAAATTTATCTGATTACCAAACCCTTCCTTCACCTCTGACAAGACATCTTGTGAATGTGGGGAATGCCAGGCCTCCACCGTGGTTTGGATCCCACGTTAAACTGTAGGTCATCCATTTCATCTCACAATCACCCTACCATTACACATTAGCGTAAGTGCGTATAACCCGAACGGGTACTAAGACGTGGTGCTAATAATAATAATAATAATAATAATAATAATAAAATTAGTGAGACACATCAGAATACTTTATGACCGAGTATCACCTGTAAATAGTTTCTAATTCATCATGATACATTATTGATACCTCACCCATCACGTCAAACTTTGTTTCAACTCTTGTTCCTTTTTTTTTTTCAAATATTGTGATAAAAAGTGGAATGTTCTTAATGCTCTATTTACTCATTTGATGTTTTATTCTTTGAAGAATATCTACAGATGCTCTTAGCGTATCTGGCATTTAAAGTCAACATCATTTTATAGAAACACAAAGATTAAATTACATTCAAGAGAAGCTACGGGGCTACAAGGCATTCGTATTTTAGCTATAATACAGACCATCAAGTGGTCTCACATTATGGGGGCTGCCTTGATAAGCGAGGAATTGTTGCGCGGATGTTCAGAGCTCTAACGCAATATTTAAGTCTACAATGCATTACTTTGTTGATCCACAACAATATTAATAGAAAATAAATGGTTCAGAACTCCACACGGACTTTCTCGCTCTTTTATTTAAAAATGGAGATATTCACTTAAAACTTGTATATTATGTGAAACGAAATAATATACACCAGCAAACCCAAGCAAAAATTGCGCTATACGTAAAACATTTTTTGACTCCCAGTTTTAAATTTTATAATCATATTTTTAAAGAATTAAATTCCTTATTTGTATATTTGGACCAATAAAAAAGACTGATATTGGTCCACAAGGGTCAACACTTTGTATTCAAATGTTTGACATTTTATTAGGTGTTGCATCTCATTGCTATTAAATTCCCCATTTATATATATTTTGACCATTAAAAAATGTAAATATTGATTATTGAATCTAAAATGAAAGAGATAGATCATTGGTGTAGAAATATTTCCCCTAAGAGGTTAAATGAAAAAGAACAACTTTTTGAGAGGCTTACTAATATTTTATTACTCTATGGCAGTGGTTTCAATATTTTTTTTAGATTATATCCCTTGGCCATGTCTAAAAGTTTAATGTGCCCCAAGATAAAGAATTTCCAAAAAATATGACCACTTGGTAAATTATTGATCTTTTAATCTACTGGGAAAAAATATCGTAGTCAAAATATTTCAAATGTGACAAAGCTAGTTAGAGAGAATCCTTCTGTTATAGCCTTAACATTAGCTCTTATTGAAAATTGTTTTAATCAGTTAAAAAAAAAAACAATTTTACTGTAAAAAGTTTTATACATTTTCTTCACAAATTCGTTCAAAAATAAAGAAAAAAAGTAAACATAAACACAATATTTTCAAGTCAAAATTTTTAATTGTAATTTTGGAGCTGATACATTATGAGTCCCAAAGTTTTTCAGTGAGAGGGGTGTGACTGCATGGCTTGGCACAACTTTCTGATGTTTGGTTGTACAGTTGAAACTTTCAAGCAGTAGTCTGGCTCCAAATTAGGCCTATTCCGGTACTTATTTTTTAGGTACACCATGGATGTAAAACCACTCTCACAGAGATATGTTGTTGTGAAAGGCATAATAAACTGCTAATGTGGAAGGTGTCAAAAGGAGGGCTTAAAATTCTCAGAAATCGGTCTCCAGCTGAGAGAAAATAAGGGAAAAGGAGGGGTGGAAATAGCCAGATAACGGTAACTTTCAACAATTAGGGTTTTCCCTAAATCCCCTGTTATTTTGTCAACTTTCCCTTGAGAGCTGCTCGCGTACCCCCAGAAAGGTGCCCTTGTACGCCATTTTGATAACCACTGTTTTATGGCATTAAAGAATTATGACGCTAAAACATAAGTAGTATCTCTGTACAATTAAAGCTCACAAAATGTTATGAATATATTTGCCAATATCTCATTGCACCCTTGAGCAACTTCCCCTTAGTTTTAGGGTTAAATATCCAATTCCAAAAACACCTTGAGGCAACCTTATGAAAACCCTCGATACTATGTTTTAGCTTGATTGCTAAATCCGAGCTACAGACAGACGGACACACGGGAATTCAAAAACCACCTTTTCGGACTCGGGAGGTTATGAAACATCGAAATTCATTAAAATCTTGAGTTGGACTTTTTTTTTTACAATTTCAATACTTTCTCTACCTATAAGGTAGCGAGAAAGTAAGATTGTGTGAACATGTGACATGAGCTAAATCTTCAACGACTTTTAAGCATATATGCAGGGCTATGAGATTAGGCTTGATGAAAAAGGGCTTTGGATTTAGCCTTCTTCTAACAAATACAATAATTTTTTGATAGGTTCTCAGCAGAAAATTTTAAGATATTTGAGAACTAGCAGTGAATCTTCATCTTTACTATGAGATAATAATTTTCATAGTATGTTATACCCTATTTCTTATTGACATGACAAAGTTGATTGTAGGGTAAGGGCATATATTAAGACAAATTATAATAGTTCCAGAAAACAACACAAACCATTGTATTTTAAGCTGTGTGGCTTGACAGCAATTGATACTTTCTCGCTGACCAAAGCGGCCGCCTTAAAGGCACTCTTCAAATACAGGTTTTGCGAGTATGTGTATTTGAGCATATTGAACCTCACACAATAGTGATCTGCCATCTACTTTTGTAGAGTATGTTAAGACTGTTTGAGACACTCAATTTTGACCTTTACCCTCACACTGGATTTTCACCATGTCCTTTCACATTAACAAAATTATGTATGTTTTATAAGATGACTCATATCGAATTACGAAATTATAATTTTATAGAATCTAATTTTTATTAAAACATGGTGTAAAAATGCCAAACGAATATTGGAAAATATGTGATAATTTTAATGATTGTCATTTATACCAAAATTATAAAAAATAATAAATCAACTCAAAAACTATGTAAATAATTAATAATAATAATAATGTTTTATCTAAACATAGATACATTCAGATCTCTTTGAATGTTACCTTAGATAATATATGTTTTAGAATTATAAAACTTTTTCTCACTACTGGAGATGAGTTATAATGGTTGGAGAAAAATTCAATTCAGTAGGCTCGCGACTATCCGGTACTCCCTACTATTCAGATGGGGATCCAATGTAACTACACTGTGTATTGTATTATACTACAGTAATTTGGATCCACAAATCGAGTGTATAAAAGTTTTTTTAAATATTGTACAGTACGTTCCAATCATAAGCCCCTTAAAAAATGTACAGTAGCCCATTACTTCTTTGGTGCTGACTGACAGCTCACAGCTGAATGCTGACAGTTTTGAAAAGCTACCAGACCAAATTATGTATCCCTACACCGAACCATATGCTCTGCAAAAACATGTGTTTAGCAGCTTTCACTTCTGACTGTCAGGAGTCAGCTGTGAGCTGTCAGTCAGCACCAAAGAAGCCACAGGGCTACTGTATCTATTCTGACAATACACGCACAGCATATTGTTTGAAAAAATGCGTGAGCTGGTGCGCATCTTTGCATGTCCGTACAGTAAAAGATACGCGTGGCTTATCCGGCTTTTTTGCTATCTGGACTGGCTGACCGCCACATTAGGTCGGATAGTCGCAAACCTACTATGGTTGTATATTTGCTTTATATGTGATGACACACACACATCTTTCCCAAACTATTACTCTTAAAATAACATAATACATTGAAGAAAACCTTTGGTTTAGAAAGTTTCTATATCTTTTAAATAAAAAAAGACATGCATAGATGCCAACACTCCCACTTTTTTTAATGATAGAATAACTCTTGCAGGTAAGGGATAAGGAGAACCATACAGGACACGACACCACACACACTCTACATCCAACTGTAATACGAACCCTGACCTCCCCAATACCAGCAATCTAGACCGATGTTCAATCCACGTGCCTGTAGATACAACGCTATAATAACCTACTTCGGTGGCCACATAGTTTAAGGCATCATGCTCATGTTAGAATAGACTGCCAATGATTGGAATATTGGGCTCAAATCCCTGTCGGGCCGACTGAAGGTGATGCATCCAAAATTGTTTTTCCCCTCTCCCTCCACACAAATGCAGGTTCACTTTCACTAAATTCAACCTTACTCATCTCTAACTTGTTAGCATAATGCATAATAACATAATATTATTATTGTTAGCACCGCGTCTTACTTCTCGTTCGGATTATACGCACTTACACTTATGTGTAATGGTAGGTGACTGTGAGATGAAATGGAGGACCTACAGTTTAACGTGGAATCCGAACCACGGTGGAGGCCTGGTATTCCCCACATTAACAAGATGTCTTGTCAGAGGTGAAGGAAGGGTTTGGTAATCAGATAAATCTTTGCTGAGACTGAGGATTGAACTCCGGACCCCAGCCCAGAAGTCCAACACCTTACCCCTAGACCACCAGATCACCCAATATCACAATAACACATGTGTACTGCCTGAACAGATAGTAGGACATGGTGCTAAAAAACAACTTTATAAACCTCCAAGGGTATTGATGTACCTAAGTACAAAAATTTTTTACAAGAGCAAATTGGATTGCAAGCTCATTGCAAGATGTGCTTGATTAAATGTAAAATTCCTATCGTTGGCTTGTACAGAAAACGCTGTAGTTTAAAGTAATTGCTGTAATGCTATGCACTCTTTATTCAGACTTTGTACTTAACTACATCAATACCGGCAGAGGAGGTTTATATAGTGGAACGGATCCTGGGCATGCAGGAAATTCCAAACATCTACCTCGACAAAACTGCCGGTACTTAAAGCTATATTTTACATTTGTGCTGTATCTTACTACCAATTTGGATTATACGCCTATGTACTAATTACACTAATGTTTTAGGCATTAGAAAGGTTAAAATTAGAGGAATTGTACCCACATTTGCATGCAGGGAGCTTTGAAAAATTTCAAGGAAAAAGCCGCCTTGGTACACACGACTGGAATCGAACGCCAATCTACCCATCTTTAGAAGCTGTGTTTGCTTAAACAAAGATACAAATTTGTATGGGGATTTTTAATTTTCTCTTAAATAGTGAATTATATAGATTTATAGCACAGTCTATCTTATACTATACACCAAATGGCAAAACTCAAGCTTATAGCTCATTATTTTAAATACCGAATGAAACTAGAAATTATTATTTACCATAATAATTCTAAGGGGATTTATATAGTAATTTTTCACCATTTATAATCAAAAGTGTTATTACATCTAATTTAATAATTTAAATGTTTCCACAAAACATGAACCCATTCATTAAATAGTATTATTTATTTTTTTCTAGATTGTAATGGTGAGCAAGAATTTTGAAACTCATTCAAGGAATAACAAACCATTTCAAGAAAGTACCCCTGAGTTTTTTAATACTATTACCACGGAAGAACCTGATGTGTCAGCGTTTTGCGAAGTGACTCTAACTGCTATAGACGACAATGATAAGACAAATTTAGAAAACAAAAATAAAACGATTCAAAGTAAAAAATCAAAAACAAATCCAATAAAAAAGAAAGTTAAAATAAGTAAAGAAAAGGGGGCTTTAAATAACAAAACCACCAAAAAGTCTAGCAAACGTCGAGTTAAGAGAAAACGAACTTGTGTTGATGCAAATGAAAGTATTGTGTTGAGGAATGTTGCGAGTCCACAGTCCAGCGGGCCATCCTCAAGCACGAGTGACCCGGTGCCTGTCCAAGACAAACGTCACACCTGCCACATCTGCCTAAAGAGCTACGCAAGTCGCCACAGCCTCACCGAACATATGGCCTGGCACAGTGGTATAAAGACCTTTTTCTGTCCCGTGTGTGAGAAAGGCTATTACAGTGCGACTCAGCTCAGAACCCATGCCAGGACTCACTCCTCCGTCAGACCCTATCTCTGTAACATATGTGGCAAGTCTTACAAGCTGGATTCAGACCTCAAGAGACACTCTTTCATCCACTCTGAACTATCGCCATACCTATGCAACATTTGCGGCAAGACCACCAATAGTAAGAGCGAACTGAATGTCCACATTCAATTGCATTCTAATGAGAAAAAGTATCTTTGTTCAGATTGTGGTCGAGCCTTTAAACTGAGGAGCGTATTGAAGAAACACTCTGCGGTCCACAGCCCAGAAAAACCTGAGGTCTGTAAGGTCTGTGATATGTCATTCAAGAGAAAGGAATATTTAGAAAGGCACATGCGTATCCACACAGGTGAAAACCCTTATATCTGCAAGTTCTGTGGCCGAGCGTTCTCGGGAAAGTGGAACATGATACAGCACGTCCGACTTCATACTGGTGTCAAACCGTATGTATGTAATGTGTGTGGAGAAGCATTCACACACAATGTGACACTAAGGAAACATGCCGAGAAGCACAAAGTTCAATTGGACACACAACACATAATGCCACCATCTCTGTATGAAATGGCTAATTCACTACAATGAGAAATTAGATTAATTTTACCGATTACTATCCTCAGAATATATTTTTAAGTCATATTTTATACATTTGATAATACATAAGCTATCCTTTTAAGAACCAAATATTGTCTTACTACTTCTCTAAGAATAAAATTAAACAAATTGCACGTAAATGTACTTATTTCTGATCTTTCAACTAACATTTAGTTTGTAAATGCCATTTAGGCCCACAATTATTTCAGAGTTTGTAAAGATCACATTTACAACTTATCGCCAAATTATTGTGCTAAGCTCATTGCACTACAATACCTGGACTCATAATTTCAGAACACTCCAACTCAAAATATATGGATACTAGTGATTTAATTTCTAGTCAAATTTCATAATTGGTTGGCTTGTTCATTGGATGGTTCTTGATTGTATGCTTGCTGAAAAGTTGTAATAATTTAATGATGTTCACTTGTGAATTGGAGTATTGTATAGTATTTATAGTATTTAGTAGACTTAGGAGAGAATTGTTTTGTTCTAAAGGGTTTGTCAAGCTAGACTTCATTTTTTATACATGTTTTATGATATAGAGGAGATAATGAAACACATTTTCTAATTCAAAGGAGGTCGAACGGCAGCATATTGGTTACAGTAAGGCAGACAAGGCCATTTAAAAAATGTATTAATAAAGGGCCTGCTTAACACAAGGCGTATTAGCGACAAATATAAGTGATAAGAGTAAATAAAGTAATAGAAGAAATGTGCCTACGCTAACATGGAAAGAGGATGAAAAAAACTACATTGTGAAGAAGGATATGAAATACAGAGAAAATTATACATAGAAAACCTCCAACTCACACTTCATGATCTTTTCAAATCCTTTACACATGCAGCGGTGGTGGAACCGGGATAAATTGTCCCCTCATCCACCTTCCCCCTCTCTTTCTCACCCATCCTCTAAATTTACTTCACTCCCCTCTGCTTTTCTTGAATATAAAACTGAAATATGGCCTTGTATTAAACAACAAATAGCTTCTACAAACATCCATTTAAAAAAAAAAAATTGGCAAGGCATTGGTTATTTAGAAAAAAACGAATGGATATTCTTATATCATGTTTTTCATAAATCAAAATTTTCATCTAGAGCTATGGGTGTGCGAAACTTCGACTTGGCTTCAAAACAAACATCAGCTTCGACTTCGCTTTGAAACCAATTCTGGCTTCGAAGCTTTGCCAATAAAAATATTGACAGTCAAAATACTCCGTTTATGTTCATATATAGCCATTCTAAGCTGTTCCATGCATTAAAAATTAATATTTATATGCAAAAGTTCTGAAATTGCATGTTATGCATTGAATTGCATGTTATGATAATAGCTTGATTTATTAAATTAACACAAAAATTACAAACAATTGCTCAATAAAACATTCTCTAAGTACATAAAGTAATATAAATAACCACAATATAAATTTTTATCGAGCATAAAACAATTAAAAGAAAATATTATAATTTCTATTCGGCTTTGAGAATATTTTATATATTCAATTTGAATTCACTTCGAATTGAAAAAAGAGGACTTAACACAACCCTATCTAGAACTAAAGAAAAATACAATGCAGTGATAATAGATTAATTAAATAGCGCAAATACTTTTCAAACTGTGACAATAGCATGATTCTTTTAAGAAGGTTTTTTTTAAACTACTGTAAAAAATTATCCAGTGTCCATGAATAACAGGACACTCCGGAGGCTAACTTAGAAATGTCATGCCAACCTACTTTAGCTCAAACCCCAATGAAAGGCATCCTTAACCTAGGACTCAGATTTATTTTTATATTTAAATCTTGCTATCTTGTACTTTAATCCAATATTAAAATTGGGTTTTAAACTACTAAACCACAAACTTTACTTAATATTTTCAAACTGAATTCAAATGTTGAGATGTAATGTTGAGTTGAAGAAAAGACTTTTGAAACAAACTTTGGTGTGATTCTGAAGACATGGATATTTATTATAGTAGACCTAATTTTGGTGGAATATGTTTTTGTTATTAACTTGTTACAATGTATGAGAAGTGAAATATATCAATCTGTTTGGGAGATGAATACATTTTATTACAATATTTTGTTCCTTGTCATTGAACTAAGGTGGGCATGTTACACGCTTGAGATACTTATTTGACAAATGTTACATAACTAGTTTTAGTTGAATTATTCTATTCTTTTTTCCACTTCATCTCACTGCCTGTTCAGGTTATATGTCTATGTATTAATTTCACTGATGGGTTAGGGATTAGGAAGGCCTAATTTAGAGGAGGTGCACCCGACCGGCATCAAACCCCGATCTCCAGGCCTTCGGCAATCTAGCTCTTCTTGAGATTAGCGTGTTAGATCACGAGGCCACAGAAGCGGGTAGTTAGATATTGTGTCGTTCAATCCCTCTTCTTACTCTACATTGTAAGGGTGCACATACTGTTAACTACTATTCTTCGTCAAACCCGAGATGTTCTCGGTCCATCTTTTTCTATAAGGGGAGAGCTTTGATTGGACGATTTGTTTCACTAAAATATCAATGCTATCTAATATTAGTATTATTAGGTGGAATCAATTATTTTCAGCCTTTGAGTGTGTATGGTTTGAATTCTGGCAGGAAAAGTCAAGTTTTCGTATTCACCAATTCCCGGTAGGGATAGCAATATTTGCAATAGACTGGACTGCCAATGATAGGGAGATGGAAATGCTAGTATGGTGTACTGAGAGTGGTTTTTTCTTTCTTAATGCAAATGTGGGTATACTTCCTCACAATTTAACCTTCCTCTTATTTAACACATTAGCGTAATTAGTATATATATTTATAAGCCAAACAGGTACTGAGACACGATGTATGTAATAATAAAAGGAATCATTATTATTTGAGAATATTAATATTTTTTGTCTGGGCTATATTAACCGTGGCCCAGTAGGGGAAAGATTAGCCATTATTAATGTACCGTTGCTCAGGGGACGCCCGAATGTAATAATTGTATATTCTTGCTGTGGAGGCTCTTTCCATGTTCTGATGGGAAAAGGTTGATGGTGGTAGTATATGTGTGTGGAACTAGTAGAAACAATTAAACCAAACTTAAACCTAATTAATCAAACCCTGGTGACCATTGGGGTAACTCCCCTTTCGGGAAAATTACTGAAGGTACCAGCCAGGAATCAACCCCAGAACCCCTAGACTTGTAGCCAGGTGCACTGACCACTACACCACAGGGTTGGTAATTATTTGAGTTAAGGAATCATGTGACCAGATAATAAAGTCGACGATTACTTACATATTTTATATGCTTTCTGGTCGGTGACCTGGCAGTCTAGGGGTAAGGTGTCAGACTTCTATGCTGGCAGCCGGGGTTCAATCCTCGGTCCCGGCACAGATTTATCTAATTACCAAACCCTTCCTTCACCTCTGACAAGACATCTTGTGAATGTCGGGAATGCCAGGCCTCCACCGTGGTTCGGATTCCACGTTAAACTGTAGGTCCTCCATTTCATCTCACAATCACCCTACCATTACACGTTAGCGTAAGTGCGTACAACCCGAACGGGTAGTAAGACGCGGTGCTAATAATAATAATATATGCTTTCTGTGTTAAACTTAAGTGATCAGACAACAAAATATTTGTACCCATGATTGCCTCAACAGATAATTACCTAGTACCAAGCTCTTTGTTTATAAGTTTTCTGGTAGGTATTTTACACCTAAGTTATACCGCACTATAGTCTATTTCACAATATTTTTAGTGAAAATTTCAAACTAGATGAACATATTTTAAACTTTTTCATAATTATTTTTCTCCATCTGCATAACATTTTGGGGTGAACCATTAAAAATCATATGTAAAACTAGGCAATATTTATTGAATTAAATCTTCATATATTTTATAGCTATATTAACTAAAAATGAGTGATTTGATATTATTAATAGAAGTAATAAAGACAACCATTTTCATTTCACATTATTTTAACTGGCATTATCTTGATCTATTTTTCCTTTAGATTGTAATGGTGAACAGCGATCCAAACACTCGGTCACCAGTGGCCTTGAAGTCGGACATTGAAGAACATTTCAATTTCATGACAGAAGTGTTTAATATATGCTCAGTTAAAATAGAAGATCTTGGTTCAAGTGAAGAAATCGACACTCAAACAATCAAGCACAATAAAATCTCTAAAACTAAGAAAGGTGGAAAGAAAAGAAAAATAATTGGAATTAAATCTGCTAGAACTAGAAAAACTTTAAATAAAAATATAGGAAAAGTTATATTGGTCGACCCCCTAGTCTCGGAGTCCAACGAGAACTCCAAGTCCATAGCCTCCCTCTCATCTAGTATAAAGGACAAATCAGTTCCGAAGAGTGTGGTTGCAGAGAATTGTAAGGACCCTATAAACTGCAGTGAAATTGAACCCTTGTCCTCTCTTTCAAACCCACTATTCCATTGCTCAAAGTGTCCCAAGACATGTGTTACTCACCAGTCTCTCATGACCCATATGAGTAGTCACATGACTAAAGTATTTGTTTGCACAGAGTGTGATAAATGCTTCAGCAACGCTTACCAGCTGAAGATCCACGCAGTAAGCCATAGTGCGGAGCGTCCTTATTCGTGCGCACAGTGCGGTAAATGCTTCAAGACATACAACAAGCTAAGCCAACATGCTGGGACCCATTCTGACTATCCCCGCCACCGCTGCGATGTTTGCGGGAAAAGTTTTAAAGCCAAAAGCATCCTGAACAGTCACAGGCATGTTCACTCTAGTGATAAAGACTATTTATGTACAGAGTGTGGAAAGGCATTCAAATGGAAACGCGTCTTTGTCACCCACCTCAAAGTCCACAGCACGGAGAAGCCACTAAAGTGTGCGACGTGCAACAAGGCATTCAAGAGGAAGGAACATCTCAGCAGGCACATGAACATTCACACCAAAGAGAATCCTTTTGTGTGCGAGTTCTGCGGGCGCTCGTTCTCCCAGAGCTCGAATCTGACTTCACACATACGACTCCACACCGGTGCCAAACCATTCTCTTGTCATGTGTGCGGGAAGGCATTTAGGCACCGTTTGTCACTCAAGAAACATGGGAAACATCACAAAGCATCTGAAGTTGGGTCAGAAAAGGCACCCTTGGCCCAACATAAATAAGTCCACCACTAATTTAAGGGTAAGACATACTTTTTTTTGTCGTTTTCAAATTAAATCATATTTCTTTGGTAGGTGATACATATTAGCGAGGGAAATAAAGTCCTAGCTTCACAAAAAAACACACACACACACACACACACACACACACACACTGTATAGCAGGGAAATAACTAACATTATGAAGAAAGGGGGGACTTAAATGTCTTCAATGTAAAAGTAAAAAGTAATTAACAATAATTTTTAGAAAGCTCTAAAGTGCCCTTTCTCATGAAAATACAATGATTAACAACAACAAAAAATAGCTATTCTTTAAATTACCTATAGTGAATTGTGTTCTTTGTACGTGAAATAGTTCTTTCAGAAGTCCTATGTGGGTAAAAGTGTTTAAGTTTAGGTAGTAGGATATTAACGTGTCTAATTAGCTTAAGTACAAATCTTTTTACATCAAAACTTGCAAAAGCCCTCTTCGTGGCACACACCTTGACAAGACTAAAAGTGCAACGTTCTCAAGTATAAAGAAATAAAACTGTTGACAAAATATTGCTTATAAATTTAATAAATCAACATTTAAAAGTGAAAATATTTAGTTTAGTATGGTTTATATTATAACTATTTGTAGGGGGCTGGGAATCTTAAAGGAGTAATGACACTTAGGGAAAAAAAAATGAAAAAAAAATGCTACAAAGTGAGGTGAGTATTAATAGTGGAAGGGAAATAAATACTATGCTCACCATGCAAGAAGAATTTATGTAGGATTTATAACTTTGGGAGTTGTGTTTTAACTTAGAATAGTATATAAATCTGGGGTATTTATTTTTCTTAACTGTCCATTATAAGGTTTAGGGAGACTTAATCTAATAGTCTACCCTGGCACTACACCCCTGTTGTATAGTAATATATAAGTGGACATATTAGCTTGTAATACGAACAAATTCTCTCTTCAATTAAATCATAAGTTTGGTTCTCTTCTTTATAGAGCTAACACGTTAACAAGGCCTAATACGTGGGCACTAGTTTGTCAAAAACAAAAAAAGGCGGAGATACATCAATACGGATCTAGACGTCGGTGAGGAAATGTCGGTACTTAGGGCACTAGAGCTTCACTTCAACTCACATCCCAAAATGTACAACCAGAACAATATATTAGAATATTTTTTTTAGGAATCTGGCCTTTATTTGTTAAGTATTCATGCATCAAGTCATGTGATCAGTAGATGTTACATTTGTTAACTAAGATCAATAACTATAAAAGATAATAAATAATTTTATAAAATGTTAATCAATGTTAACCACCAAAAAAATATTGTATTTTTAAAACTTTTTTACTTTCAGAATAATTTTGTAATAATTACCGTATCTTGTAACCTGGAAGTTCCTCCTGCTAACTTTTTTCCCAAATGTGTGCGTATGATCATAAAATATGCACTTTACATAAATATGTTTTAATTATAATTAACAAACTGTATAATAATGTTTATATAATCAACTAGTATCAGCATTACACTTCAACATATCTCTTAATGAAGTACCATATTATGCTCACTTAAATAGTTGGCAAAACCAATAGACCATAATTTATAACCACTTATATGTGTTAGTATGTTTAGGGGCAGAGAAAACTATTAGAAATCTAGTATAAAGGCGAGGGATATTTTTCATTTAACATTGTCATAATTTTTATTTATTTGCTCTCAAAAATACATCATATTATAAATGACTAGCTGATGTATTTGTCGATGATGGTGTTGATTTTATGTTTTGGCACGTACAAGGTATTTGAATAGAGGAAGCAGCCGCCATCTCTAGGATTTCCTTTCTGCCTCTCTTCTCTACTTTAGGCGATCATATTTTAAAACGCCTCAAAACTCTTTCACTCGATTCTAGAAGGGAACATTTATTTTAAATTTTAAGGCTCCATGCCCTTCAAAAGATACATTAGTGGAATTTTAAAACCTTTAAACACCCCTTTTTCACCTCTTAGAGATCAAATTTGAATTATTATTTTGGCCTAGTTTTTTTTAAATACTCCCTGATGTATAATTATGCAAAATTTTGTCCCTTTACGCTATTCGGAAAGTGGGAAAATTAGTGAATGAGTGAGTGAGGGCTTTCGCTTACCTTAAAAAAAATTTGAGCTCAAACATAGTGGAATTTAAGCCTGGTACAAACAACACAGCTTCTTAAACAAAAAAGTTGTATGAAGAAGTTGCAGCCTGAAGATGGCGTCACAGGAACACCAAGAATTGTACATGATCTGCTTTGCACACATTTTTGTATGCAATATCTTGTACCTTGTTGAGAATAAAATGCAAGCTAAATTGACCATTTTTGCTTTGCATCTTTTGAGATGTAAAGATATATAACCTTGTCTGCTAGATAAAAAAATGTGTTTGGATACATTAGAGAGTACTTATTAAGCATTAAATTATTGTTTAACTGGTAATGTTTAGAATTAGATATACTTAATTAAATATATAATAAAAATATAATACAGTAGAGTCTGAAAATTCGGCCTAATGTGTACTGAGATGGTGTTGAGTTATTGAAATGTTGAGTTTGACCAATGAACTTATATAATATGCATGTTTACTATGTCATGTTTACTAAACAAGGATGAATCACAGTACATTATTGAATATTATATGTACATTTGCACTGTACTGTAGTATTGTATGGTACAATAACATTAAATACATACAGTACAATATATTATGTGTTAATATAATGGTGTATATACACAAGTGTAATATACAGAAATGCAGTACAGAACTGTACTTATAATATTGTATTGATTCTAATAACATGTTACTGAATTGGAAAACTAACAAACATAGCACTCGTAAAAACACCACAGCATGACTGTTCCACTCGAGTTACACAAACAAACTGAGAGGTTATACAACTGAATGACCTTGGGTTGTGATGACTGGCACCAACAATTGTGTGCACATGTCGAGCTACATGGAATGTCAATTTATCGAGTGTTGAGTTTTCGAGACTACTGGATTTATTTATATATAACTTCAAATGTTACTTGTTTTTAATACTATATATATATTTACTATATAATATATTTTTTATATTTAAGCAAATTTTTGATATCTATGAAAATTCACAAATTATGCTCAATATCTTGTGGTCACTCGCACATACTGTGTGAATATTCCTGGGGTAAAGTTTGTATACAATCAACGTGACCAAATTATTGTACAATTTCTTGCACTACTTTTTGTACAAGAAGTTGTTTCATTTGTTTCTAACTTTAAATATTCAACAACAACACCTAGTTTTACTTTTAACATTTTACATTAAAACAATTGTTGATGCTTTTTTATAAAACAACATAAATAATTTCATAGAAACTATTTCACAAAACAATCGTTTCTATCAAACTATGACATAAAGGATAAAGATTAATCTCCCACCTCCCCTCAATATAGTAGACAGATTTAAATACTATACCATGTCAAAAAGTTTTTTCTTTTCTATTAGTTTTGGAACTCCTTCCCATTTCCTTGTCATTAATTTTGAACATTAAGAATGTTCAGACCTTTATGGTAGTTTGGGGTCCTTATGTCTCACAGATTTCATTCTTCTACCAATCTAATAAGTACCGAACTTATTTTAGTTTTGAAAATTTTGAAACTCCCATTTTGCCAGCCCCCTGTTAGAAAGAGAAAATATTTAACACTCATTTTGTTATTTGGAGTGATCCCTCTACATTCCTGGCATATTCTAATTTTCTACTTTCACTAATTTTGTTGTCTACAAGAGAAAACGGTAGTTTTTTTTTATGGAAGTTTTGAAAATTGAAATACCTCTCCTCCCCGATATTTCTCCAAATTTCAACTTAAAACTTCTGAAGTGATCCCTTTACATACCTGCTGAATTTCAATCTTATTCCACACTGAGAAGTAGTTATTTCTATTAGTTTTGGAAATTGTGAACACTACACCCGCCGATCTTAAAAAAACTCCTATAAATTTAATATTTTTTCATATATATTTTTAGCACCGCGTCTTACTACCTGTTCAGGTTATATGCACTAATTATGCTAGTGAGCTAGGGATGAGGAAAGTTGAATTCAGAGGAAGTGTACATGCAATTTATGTGGAGGGAAAGTGGAAAACCATTTTGGAAAAACCATCCTCGGTACACCTGACTGGGATTCAAACCCTGATCTCCCAGTCATCGTCATTTCAGTCTAACACAAGATTGATGCCTTAGGGCTTAGACCATTGGGCCACTTAAGCAAATAATTTCATATTAAAGATGAATTTGGTTATTTGGAGCTGTTTGTATACTTAAATACCCCATTTTTAAATTTCTGATTTTAATGTAACATTAGCATGTACTGCTAATATGAAAATGTTACTACTCGCCCCTAAATAAGCTAATATTCATAGACATCCTGCAATAGAAATACAAATAAGACCTTCTCGCCTTAATAAATACTACCCCAAATGATGTTGTACTCCTAGACTTTCAGCATTATTAAACATCACAATCTTACTATGTCAAATATAGGTCTCTACTCACGCGGATATATGCCTGGAGTAGAGCGACTTACAAATCCAACCTGTTCACCACGAATGCTAGAACTAAAAGAAGTCCCAAATAGGCTACAAATTGTGCAGCACTCTGGTGTTCCAACGGAGGGAGCCAGCAATGCTCTGATTGGCCCATCCTGTACTATTGGAAGACCATTCATATTCATGAACACCTGGATGGCGTACATGATCAAACTAGCATAGCCCTACACCTGCTTGTCTTGCGTCTTGGAGTTCGTGTTTTTGGGAAATAGTCGAATGCAGCGGCTTATAATCAAGACAGCAAGAACCAGCCTACGTGATGTAAACAATGGAGCCTTTCAACCTGAAGTTATCGAGTTATGTACTAGCAAAAGACAACTCCCACCTTCTCACCTTGAAACTAGACCTATATAACGAGGGATCACAGACAATATTGAAGACTAATACATTCGCTACTTCCACGAGAAGTCCTGTTCAGGACTAGGACATTATCTAGCCAAGACGGCCTATAGTTATATTTTTATTTGAAATCTATAAAACATTGCCGTAATGGGGTTGATTTTATTATATACTTTGGCTTAGTCTATTATGGAAATCTGTCAGTGTAGGCATTGGTAATGTTTTGCTAAAACCTTTTATCTTTAAACGTACATTCTGTTGTGGAGAACGTAATGTTTCCTGTTGCCGCTTGGGCGCTAGTATCTTTGTATTTTTTTTGTTTAAATAGGTAGGCACATTATTTAAATATTATTTTATGTCTTGCAATAATTAGGTTGAATATTAAATATTTGCTTTTGTGGTTACCAATAATAATTTAAATTCTTTAAATTGATAATGTTTCTTTTTTGGTGGTTTTGTAGACATATTATCTTTGAAGTTAATGTAAAGTAACTTATTTTTGTTGATTAATATAGTTTTGACTTTAATATTCATGAATTCATTTAGGCTAACGTAACTTTGTTTTTTCTATTTTAATATTGAATATTTAAATGTGAGAATTGTGTTTAATTCTTTAAAAGTGATTAGGGTAATTGTCCTGTGAAGGGTTGAGTTTTGTCAGGAAGTCAAACCTTTGTGCTTTAAGTAAATATCTGGGGAAATATTTAAACTGTTTTGTCTTTATTCACTGGTATAAATCTGACGCGCGGTAAACCATTTAAAAGAGTCTCGCTAAGCTCTTTACCATCTTGTAATAATTTAGTAATTTAAACCTTTGATCATTTTGACTTTGTTTGATCTTAATTCACTCTGGTGAATTAGAAGCTTGTATATCATTTAGAAAAGTGTCTTTAAATAATAGCAACAATTTTATTTATTTGATTGGTCTCTTCTAGACAAGTTTATATAATATATTTATATACCTTAAAAGTACAAAACAAACTGCGGTTGTAATACATTGCTATGATTTATTTGTTTTTCAACACACTTCAGTAAGACCTGTAAGGTCATGCAACTTGTTGTTTTAATGCTGTTTGTTACTCTGAATAAATAATTCAAATATTTCTTTAACAGGCAAATGTTTACTTTTTTTCATATTATTATTTCCTTTAGATATCACCCTCATAGTTTTTTAGTCTATTGTGGCCGTAGCTAAATAGAGTGAGAGTGGGGCGGTACATTAAGATTTGTATATTTTCTAAGTACCTACCCTCTGATATAGGCCTACAACTATGCCAAACTTTAACCTTCTAGCTATTCAGGGAGCAGGAAAATTAGTGATAAGTGAGTGAGGGCTTTTGCTTTTATACATACAGATAAAGTACATACTTAAATATATTGTAACCTGCTTAAGTGGTTGCATGGTCTAAGGCGTCACTCTCGCAGTAGGGTGAACTGCCGATGACGGGGTGGTTTGATATTTAAATTTCAGTTGGGTGTACTGAGAGTGGTTTTTCCAAAACTACTTTCCACTCTTGCAAGACAAGAGCAGGTACACTTCTTCTAAATTGAACCTTTCTTATCCCTAAAACCACTATTGTAATTAGTACCTAAGTTCATAATAATAAGATGAGATGCTAAAAAAACTACTGTGTGTGTGTGTGTGTATATACTGTTTTTAATTTTGTCAAAGATGCAGTTTATGGCCGAAGGTAGCCAAAGCCAAAGAAGCTGATTGTTCGGTTGGACCCCACTAAACTATCTTCAAATATACATATATATAATTTTCTTAATATTTCTCTTCATCACATAGCAATACATTTTCCAGGGACATGTGCTACATTGAACTTGTTCAACCATAAACTTTGTTCCCTCATCACCTTTTCATGTTTCGCGTTCACAAATTTGATTTGTTTTTCAATGATTTTTATATTATTGAATTATTTCATATCTTTCCGAATTGTTCTTAGTATGCCAGCTATGTTGAATTAGAATCCTTATTGGCTTTATTTATTTTTCCTCCCTAGATTGACAAGCTGATTGCTGCTTTAAAAGTTTGCTCATCGACAGCACGTAATGAAATAGAAGATGATGGAAAACTGTTAGATATCGCTGTTGATTTGAAAGATATTAGTTTCTCTCAGGAAACCAGAGACTTAACCTTACTATCGAGCGACCATGATGGGCTTTCCTCATCTGCCTCATCACAAGACTCAGGATCAGAGTATATCTCCTCAGAGAAATCTGAAGACAGCATGTTATTGAGTTCAAATGTCCTGGAGGACAAATTCCATGATTTGGATGGTAATGCGCAAGTTAATAGAACCTTCCATTGCCCAAAGTGCCCAAAGGTGTGTCCTTCACCCCAATCGTTGGTCACTCATATGGTTGCTCACACAAGAATGATAAATATTTCCTGTGACCAATGCCGGAAGGGGTTCTTCACCCACTCCCAGTTGAAGGCTCATAAATTCATAGTCCACTCCGAGAAACGTGTCTGTAACATATGTTGTAAGCATTATAATAAGGATGACCTAGGGCGCCATCTTGATACCCACTTCAGAGTTTCCAAACACATATGTGACATATGTGGTGAGACTTTCAAGAGGAAAACTGTGCTGTTGATTCACCTGAATTCTCATGTCACAGAGAGGAAATATGAATGTGCAGAGTGCGGTAAATTTTTCAAGCGTAAATTTAACTTATCCCGTCACATCAAAGAACATTGCACACACAAACTTAATCGTTGTCCTGGGTGTGGCAAGTGCTTCAAGAGGGAGGATCATCTTCAGAAGCACATTCAAATTCATAAGATTAAATCTGTCAAGCATTGTCACCTCTGTAATAAACACTTTGTGTTTTACTGTAAGCTACTGGTTCACATACGACACTGTAGAAGCAAGCCTTATGTTTGTCCGATTTGCAATCAAAGGTTCACTTACAACAAGAGTTTTAAGACCCACCTGTTGGAAAAACACAGTACAGGCAAGCAAATTAATTATTGGTCAAAGAAAACAAAGTGGTATTAATTTTGAAAGTTTTAATTTAATTATTGTGTTAAACATAAGGGCTATTAACACATTTTCCAAGTAACGATTAAAATGATTCATATAGTATGTTAGGATTGGTAGTGTTTAGAAACAAAGTATCAAACAGAGACTGACGTAAAAACACTGGTGTCCAAACTATCAATAGTCATATTTATATTATCTTCATTCTGGAATATTCTCTATAAACTCATATTGAACATTACTATATACATTATTTTACAAGCACCAAGAACCAAATAAAGGGAAAGGTTTTTCCAGTAGCATAACACATTTAAAAATCTGTATATATTATTTTCTTAGGTACAACTTATAACACAATTTTTTAATGTATGTGAACAAGAATTTAAAATGATAATTTTAGCACTTTAATTATATGAATTGTATAGTGAATAATGCATGTTGTAGAATAATAAGTTCAACTTGATAATTTTATCAACTTTATTAATAATTATGGCCAATGCATGTTTGTTAGTTAAATTATTAATTACAAACATATATGTGACATGGGGGTGAAATTCACACCTACGCAAGAAAAACACTACTGTCAAAATGCTGTAAATTATAAGTTTATATATATGGTTGGCACACACACACATGTGCGCGCTCACACACATTAGAAGACAACACTCAGCTAAATATAACGAAAGATGCTCTCTGTTTTTCAAACTGTTAGTTTTGAAACTGTGCCCTGCAACCAATAATAACACACCTATGATCGCATGACTCAAAACTGGTCATACTGATCAATGCTGGAAACAACAGATGCCCTTCACGTTGCAAGGTGCAGCTCACACGGTAGCCTCATGCTGGCTATTTATAGTTTATTGCAAGTACCACACTTCTCTTATATCTTCACCCTTTTACAATGCACTATATGTCAAATTCTAGCTCATATTATTATTATTATTATTATTATTATTATTATTATTATTAATTAATTAGCACCATGTCTTACTACCCGTTCGGGTTATACGCACTTTACGCTAATGTGTAATGGTAGGGTGATTGTGAGATGAAATGGAGGACCTACAGTTTAACGTGGGATACAAACCACGGTGGAGACCTGGCATTCCTCACATTCATAGCTCATAGTACCTTAACCTTAAAATTGAATATTACAAACTGTAATTACTTATCTCCTATCATCAATTCCTTATAATTGATCTAGTTCAATTAGTATAAGGTAATTTTGCAGTTTATGCCACTCTAAACAAAAATCTTAAATATCTACACATAAATGTGTAAAATGTGCCTATTGTCACATGTAACATTACAGTTTATTCATCAGTGCATTGCTAACTTTGAACCAAGTTTAATATACAACAGATTGTACCAATGAGAGGGATGGTGAATATTATTTTTTTCGCTGTCCCTAGGTGATTGCTGGTGGATTAGAAAATAACAAGGTCGAGTCCTGTTTGAGTGTACTGAGTTTTTTCTTTTCCTAAGTGGTTTTCCACTATCTCTCCACGCAAATATGGGTACACTTTCTCTAAATTCAACCTTCCTCACCCCTAGTCCATTGGTGTATAACCCATATGGGTAGTAAGACGCGAGGCTAAAAAAAATCTTGTTCACTTAAAATAAATATTTGTAAGTCACTAATGTTCACTTCTGGTGTTATAGCCTTCTATTTATATTATTAGTATTATTATTTATAGAGTATACAAGGAAAATCCACAGCCTGTCTTCCACCCATCAACCATAAAGTTAGTTTGGTTTTACAGATTTGTACTTTATTATAACCGACAATAAATTAATTTAAGCAGGGCTTTCACATACACTTATTATGTATGCTGCATTAACTTATTTAAACTTATTTTAGATGTATGATAGTATACCTGTAAATGTGATTAAAATCGGTGGATATTTTTTCACCTGTCCAAATAAAGATTTGAATGAAAAAGTTGACAATTTGTTATTAAGTCACCATCATATATTTTTAATGAATATAAATCTCAATGACTTTATGTTAAATGTTTTGCTTTTTGAAGTGGCTATGATATAAAAAGGTATGGTATTGTTATAATCATATCTGTATATTATTTGTTTACTGGTTCTTTGCTTCTTGGATATCTGATATATGTTCATGATAACTTAGGTCTTTTCTAGCAAATGGAATTTTACTAAAAACAATTCCATACTCTCCCACCTGAGTAATTATGTTATGACCATAACAAATAATATTAATTGACTTCATATGTCAAACTGAGAACACAAGTAGGGCTAATACGTAACTGCTTTGAATGACTTTTTGATTTTCAGAAAAGGCTAAAGCTACCAATAGCTGAGTACTGTATATTAATTATATCTCGAGATGAGGCTGTCCCTACATTTTTCCATGTTTATTTGGGAGATGTATACTAGAACTAAGGGGTAAAAGGGGTGCTAGACATGCAAACTTCCACTAAAATTTTATGAACAAAAGTGTAAGCGTAATAAAATGAAAAATGTAATGTAATGACATTCCAAACATTAAAAGTACAGTTTGTTCTAAATAAAACCGACCCCAAATGCACAGTATATCAAAGTATGTGTTCGAAATGTGTTCCACCAACCGCTATGCATAGTTCCACTCGCAAACATTTATTTATTGAAACATTGCAAAACGGCTGGTGGCATACGTATTGTACTTTTTAAGCTTATGTTATCAATTACATTCTTTCAGCCTGGGGTGGACCAACTTGAACAAAAGTGATATTTTCATTCTTTATTTTTTCATACTAGGTAGTATTAAGTATCTAACTACAACACTATGTACAAATACATTGCGAAGGAGTACCACACCATAAAATGAAAAAGTTCAAATAGAATAAAAAATAATAACTACAGTGGGCACCACTTAATGTGATCACATTGGGAAAGAGGAATTGATAACAATAGCCAATTGATGATAATAATAAATGATGCCACATTATATACAGATGCTTTGCTATAATCGTTAACAATAAGAAACTTCAGTATTAATTCTACCATGTTTTCCCTTTAATTTGTGTATCTTAAGACATATTATATATGATTATGCACTGTATAAACTTTTCCTGTATTTACATTAATTCTTAGATATCTGATTTCAATCACAGTTACCTTACTCTTGTATTACTCCTGACAAGCTTACGCGTCATATCCATAAAACAATGTTGGTATTAACACACTTTTATATACTGCCATCTTCCTCTTTCGATACTACTTCATTCCTTGCAATAGTTCACATATGCATTAAATAATAAGTTTTAAATGTGAATCATACATTTTTAATTTTTACCTACCTCTTTGAATGTCTCTGCATACTCCTGGGACTATGTGTACTCTAGGTTTAATAACACAGGCCTAGACCATGTGGCCACCAATGTTGGTGGCTGTATGTCAACCACACTTGATACACACACTACTTTGTATTTTTAAATTGATGAAGGAAAAATATAACTAGATTTTAAAAATATAAAACTGTTTATAATGTCCCTAAAAGATTGTCATTTATGAAAAATATTGATTATGCCTATATATTTATTTTCAAAATGTTTATTTAACACATTTGTCTAAAATTTAAAATGTAGCTTACATAGATTTATTCACATTAAATAATATCAAAAATAATATGACATATCAGTATTAAAAAAATAAAAAATAATTCACAGTTAACAAACTATAAGTATTACTAAAATCATTCAAATTAAAAATTTTCAAGAGCTAGCTGATAAACCGAGATGCTGCGTACATGATTACGCTAGAGTTAGAAATTGAGTCAAATTGCTATTTTCGGCATTCTTCACTTAAAAGAAAAATTGGGATTTAGGAAGTAGGGTTAACTTTTAATATCTTTGGTATTTTTTTAAATATGGTAAAATTATGTAATAAATCTAAATTCTTCTGTCTTTTTGATGAATAAAGATAATATATTTTCTTCCCACAAGTTACAATTGGGATAGTTTATATTCTACACCTCAT
The DNA here is from genome assembly GCA_902141385.1 of Timema californicum. Classification (NCBI taxonomy): domain Eukaryota; kingdom Metazoa; phylum Arthropoda; class Insecta; order Phasmatodea; family Timematidae; genus Timema; species Timema californicum. Next base: position 39,512 of record CABFOW010002067.1, on the reverse strand, counting down.
TAATAGTTTTTATTTCAAGTTTGTACAAATGTCAAAGCGTTTAAAAAGTAATATAGTATTGTTTTTTATAGATTCAAATAATCTCCAAGACTAATGAGCCAACATCTTTATCCAAAGTACAAAATGACAACAGTAAAACAGCTGGTAAAAAACAAAAGAAAGGCATCAGACTAAATGCTGCTATTCTCAAAAAACAATCTTTGGGAGAACAAGAACATTTGGATGAAAACAGTTTGAAAAGGGAAATATTGAGCAAGAACGATCCTAAAGTTGAAAGTAAAGCACCAAGCTCAGTGGGGAAAGATACAGACATAAGAGGGAACTTGCCATGTGAAGAGGTTTCTAACACAACTGTTGGTGATGAATTTGTGGAACACTCCAAGGATAAACCAGCCACAGCTACACGGTTCAGGAAACAGTTCCGTTGTCCTCACTGCCCCAGAACATTCATAAACCCCAGCTATTGGAGGGACCATGTGGCCACTCACAGTGGCATCAAGAACTTCACCTGTCAGGTCTGTGACAAAGGTTTCTACAGCATCGTCAAGCTGAACATCCACGCAAAGACACACACCACGGAAAAAGACTGCCTCTGTAGCACCTGCGGTAAGGTTTTCAAGAAGAAGTGCGAGCTCAAGAAACATGCCCAGATACATTCAGAGCGCCCACTGTTCCTGTGCAACGTGTGTGGCAAATCATTCAAGACTAATCACTACTTGAAGAGTCACCTCATGGTGCACTCTGGCGAGAAGAACTTTGTGTGTACTGTATGCGGGAAGGCGTTCACATGGCACGTGACTCTAGTCACTCACTCCAAGGTGCACAAAGCCGAGCGACCTGTCTCGTGCACGTTGTGTAGCAAGGCGTTCAAGAGGAGGGAGGTGATGCTCAAGCACATGCGTGTCCACACTGGGGAGAAATCTTACAAGTGTCTGTTTTGCGAACGTGGATTCACGGACAAGTGGAACTTGACTCAGCACGTTCGCATACACACTGGAGATAAACCTTACAAGTGTGATGTCTGTAACCAGGCCTTCACATACAACGTGAGTCTGAAGACACATATTCAGCAACGCCACCCAGGTGGAGCTATAACACCTAAGTAATTGTTACCAAGATTATATTCTTGTTAACAGCTTTAAAATTTGGTAAGGATGGACTTAATTAATGATAATGTTTCAGATAAGATAACCCGATTCAAATATTAGCTAAATAAATGTAACATTTTGGTGAAATTGAGAATTTATTAAAATGCCTGGATATGGACTCATATCTTAGACCTTTTTAACTTAATAATAATCAACTGTTTTAGCATTGGAGCTATCACATCAATCTCATCATGCTATGTATTGTCTTCATTGTTGTTAATGGACTCGTCCCTGTTGATATACTATTTTCCTGTCCAGTTCCCACACATGTGCTGGAGTAAGAAAATCCTCTACTTTTAGGTTCACAGGCTGCCGACCAGACAGTTGTGGAACACCTTTCTAAGTTGTTTGATGGCTTGTAAGTAATATCTCTACACTTAGCTAGCTTTATTTTATTCTCTAGGCTTTCTGTCATTACATGTTTCTCACCTCCTTTCTTCCCAGTGTTGCCAACTCTCCCACAAATACATACTCTGCACCATTGATTGCCAAACTTTTTGAATGGCTTATCATCTCAACATTTTCCATAATTTGGAGTACCACCAATATAATGCTGAAACTATACTATTTCTGTAAATTTTTAAAAGGTGCCCCACATACTGTGTGGCTCTCTGAGCTTGAATCAGTGTTGACATTCCTCCAACCACTGATTAAATCTATTTTACTTTTGGTTAGACTTGGTTGCAATATATTTATAGGATTTTATGAGACACTATATATTTTTCCTACTCTAATTTGTTTGTTTTGTTTGGCTTCTTACTGCATACCACCAGAAATAACTTTACATGCCACATTTTGGAAACCGCTGCTCTACACTGTTATTAAATAATCAAAAAAAATGAAATAATAATTCTATAAAAATGATACCAAATTACTTATCTTAGATCACTAAATATCTAGAATTCATCTGAACAACTTTTTGGATGAAACTTTAATCCCTGCATCCATGTTGTTGTTCCCTCCTCCTTTTAATCCCCCCCCTTTTTTAAAAAAACATTTTTAAGTTAGCTATGCAATTAATAGTTTCTTATGACGCTGTTTGATCCTTCACCTTACATTTTGTGATACACCATACCTTAACTTGTAGCTAACATTCTGACTATATCTTCTTTCAGAGGGTTAACGAATCAGCACAGCATATCCAATTCGGCCTATCACATCATTGCACTGTGTTTTAGGTGTTTTGAGTAGCTTTCCACCTTTATTCTATTGTTTCATTAATATTTTATCTCCTGCTTTGATGTTGCTCGATGATATCCCTTTGAGCTTTGGTCTTTCTTGCAATATTAAATAATTAACTTTAATACAGAACTGCTTTGAGGGACTTTTCACGTGTCAGAAAAGGCTAAAGCTACCAACAACTGAGCACAGTATATTATACATCGTTACTCTGTCACACTTTGAACAAGAATAAATCTTGTGAGGCGGTTATTTTCCGAGTAATAGGCATGCGGAGGCACCATTGCTGGGTGAGGAGTGATTCTATATAAAAACAGGTATTTATGTAACGTTCTGGTTATGTCATGCTTCTACAATATGAATGATTCAGACTCTCATTCTTCTCTTTTATGACCTATGTAAATAACGATAAATTTTCATTGAAACAGCTTTTTTAAAAATACAAAAAAAAAATTTATGGCCAAAATTGATAACATTTCATTATATTATTAGTATTGTTTTATAATTATTCTTAATATCCATCAAAAATGACATCTTCAGATTACATGATTTAAAGTATGAGTACATGAACATGGTAACTTCTGGATGATAAGGCTTTTTCTATGAAAATTGGACCGCATATATTATTTTTACACATTAGTATCTTGTTTGAATCTATTAAACCTGAACAACAAATACAATTTAAGCTATTTAGTTACAGTACTATTTCTTTACTCTAAATTAATATTAGCAGTCAATAACAATATTAAAATAAATCAAACTGTTTATTGTTTTTACTTTTGTTTGTCTCTTTTTATTAGCCTGGTGTTGCCTGGGGTAACCCACACAATGGATTGTGTGGCTTACCTGTGGCAAAATATATTTTTTGCTTCAAACAATAAAAATAAATTCATTTTATTCCTCTGAACCATTTTTTAATTAATTTAAGAAAATCCGAATATTAAAATTCTTGCTTTGAGCTGCACATGTTCATGCACAGGGGCTACAAATTTTTAAGTTTCAGGCCTCTGTGTGTGATAGATATCACACACCGATCATGACCAACTGACAAAATTTAATTTTATTAATATAGTTGAAAATAAGCATTGACTGGCTCTAAGCCATAATTTAACTCAAATAGGAACATTGAAACTAATTTAGAAACTAAACAAATCAATAAAAGAATACTAGTCTGGGAAACTGCACATGTTTATTAATGTTCTCCACATTTTCGAGAAGGCCTAAATATATATATGTGTCTAGGGTTGGAATGTTAAGTAATAACTACATCCACTGTATCAACACATGTCTATACATAAAAGGGAGCATTAAATGTTGGCTTATTCTTTGTGGTCTCGATATGTAAATATACCTTTTTAAGTTGCAATAAGTAATAATATTAAAATAAGTTCATTCACATATACATATATGTTTCATTTTAAATTTTTGTCTATAGGTGTTAAAATTGTTTTTTGAACTGTTAGATCTGAAAAGGAAATGTTAGCATTGATTTTCTTTTAGAAAAATAAAACAATGATTTAATTGCACTTGATTGAATGTTTTTATTCTACCTTGATATGCATTGTGTTATCACAGTTATTTGAATTTAGGTTGAAAGCTTCCTCTACCATGGTTGCAAGGATTTAGTTGTAAAACATAGCTCTCACATTATTTGTGACAGCAAACTGTTAGCACACAACCTTTTCCACCATAGCTGTAAGAATGTAGTTGTAAAACATAGCTTTCATATTGTTGTGACAGATCATTGATACTTCACAACATTTTCCCTCATAATTGCAAGATTGTAGGTCTACTTAAAAACACAGCCATCACATTGTTGAGATATCTCACTATTAGTTTACAACATATCTCACCATAATTGCAAGAAAGTAGTTGTAAAAGGGTAGCTATCACATTGTTGGGATAGCTCACTGTTCGTTCACAACATATCCCACTATAATTGCAAGAATGTAGTTGTAAAATATAGTTATCATATTGTTGTGACAGTTCACTGTTATTTCACAACATTTTCCACTGTAATTAATTGTGAAAATGTTGTTTTAAAATATAATTCACACATTGTTGTGACAGCTCACTGTTAGCTCAAAACATGTATCACCATAAATGAAAAAAATTGATTGTAAAACATATCTTTCACATTGTTGTGATGGCTTACTGTTAGTTCACAACATTTCTCACAATAATTGCACAGATGTAGTTATAAAATTTACCTATCACACTCTTGTGACAGCTCACTGCTAGTCCACAACATGTCTCATCTAGTTGCAAGAATGTAGTTGTAAAACATAGCTATCACACTGTTGTGACAGCTCACTGTTAGTTCACAGCATGTCTCATCTAGTTGCAAGAATGTAGTTGTAAAACATAGCTATCACACTGTTGTGACAGCTCACTGTTAGTCCACAACATGTCTCATCTAGTTGCAAGAATGTAGTTGTAAAACATAATTATCACATTGTTGTAATAGTTTACCGTTAGCTCACATATCCCACTATAGTTACACAAAATTATCTTTAAAACAAAGATATCACATTGTGACAGCTTTAAAACAAAGCTATCACGTTGTGACAGCTCACTTTTAGTTCAAAACATTTCCTACTATGGAAGTAAGAATGTATTTGTAAAACATAGCTCTCATGTTATTACACCTCACTGTTAGTTCACATCATGTTCCACTATAGTTCCAAGAATATAGTTGTTAAACATATCTTTCACATTGTTATGACAGCTCACAGTTCACATTTCCCACTATAGTTGCAAGAGTGTAGCTGTAAAATATAGTTCTCACATTAGTGTCACAGCTCACTGCTAGTTCACCACTTACCCTGATAATCCATAGTTGCAATAGTGTTGTAAAATATAATTCTCACATTGTTGCCACGTAAAATATAATTCTCACATTGTTGCCACCTATCTCACCAATTATTGTACACAGCATCCTCCAGCGTAGTTGCAAGGATATAGTTGTAAAAGATAGTTCTCACAACTCACTGACAGTTCACAGTATCCTCCAACATGATTAGAGGAATAAAGTTGTAAAATATTTATCACATTGTTGTCACATTTATCATGTTGTTATTTGTTATATATCACATTGTTGCTACACCTCTCACATCTGGCTCACTTCATCTTCATCATGTTTGCAAGAATGTGGTTATATAGAAGAGTCCTCACATTTTTACCAGTTATGAATCCTGCATGATTGAACTTTGGATCTGCAACCTTTTGTACTGTGACCACATTAGGTAGTTTCTTTGACAGCTTCAAGACCTCCTAAAACAATCAGGTAAGAAGGAATATTTTATGTCAATAGCAAACATCATTCAGGCACTTAGGGTGGGGATATGGATACCAAGTTAAGGGTTGTGTTTTAACACTTTTTCTAACAGTTTTTTTTTTTGCTAAAATATATAAAATTTTGCTTCAATAGAAATATTACAATTTGATTTTCTTCACATGGTGATAGCAACAGTTATCGAATATCTTTAGAAGGTGTCCTTGAATTTAATGACAACTTCTTCTCTTCATCTAATGCCACTATTCTAGTGACAAATATTCAAGAACTATTTATATCACCAGTTGAAGAAAATTAAACACTTATGTTTCTACTGTAGAAATAAACTTCAAAAACACTGCCCTAAGCTCATGTTTCCTACAATATTACCTCAAAACAACTTTGTTAAAAGTACCTGTAACATCCTTCTTCTAGTTTAGTACTAATTACTGTGAATGAAGGCCATACTCATAAATTTATCTTGTGAATTAGGAGTTCTATATCAGGATTTTGGTAGGAATTAAGAATAACAGATCGCATGTATGTATAGATATATGAAAACTGTTTAAGTACCTAACTTTTATAACTGTCAAAAAAAGTTCCTCCATATCAAAATCAGATTGGGCCTGTGGTGCGTTAAGAAATATAAGAGATAGGAAGAAATTTGTTCAAATTCATCTGGAAATAGTTTTTTTTAACATAATTGGGGTTTATAAATTTTATAAGACTCTGATTAGTTACTCGCCTGGGCATTGAAAAGGAATACAAAAGTATGCCATAGAGTAAGTAAGTACATATTTTAATAGAAATTCCTAAAGTTTTTTAAGATACAAGGCTACCGCTTAATTTAAAGAAAATAAACTAAAAAGTAAACTTATGAAAATTTTCTACTGTGGTGACCAAATTTACTGTAACGGTTTAATTTTAATGATATTATTGCAATAATTATCTTCCTTTTTATTTGGTTAACACATCCAGCGGATAAAAAAATTATGAGTATGTAAATTTATATCCAAACAGATCAATAATTTCTTTACACAATTAAAAAAAAAGTACTCTTGGCTTAAAGCGAATAAAGAGTGAGTTTAAAAGTTTTCCCAAGTTAATTCTCTTAGTGGTGCCAGGATCAGATTAGTTTTAAACAATTTTAACTTTGCTAAATAAAATATTTTAAACTAAGAGAAACTATGTATTCATATTAATAAGTTAATACATCCTCTTACTCTACGCTGAGCCTAGCAAGCCGTGGGTGGAAAATATACGAATTGAATAAAAAAACTGACCCAGGCCACAGGCTGGAAATAGTAATGGATGTAAAAAAAATCCTCTTACTATAATGACTAATTTTAAGCCAATAAAATATTCAAACTGATATGTTAATCCAATGGTATTCACCATTTTGGCTCGCGTAACCCCGGATATATATTTTTTTCAACTTTGTACCACCAAAGTTATTGTTGCATAATGCAAGTTATACTTAATATATAGAGCCCCGTAAAAATTGTTTATTTTTAGTTAAATTTTGTTTTTTACATCTCACTTTTTGGTGTTATTTTGTATTTATTCAAAATTACATGTTATCTGAAGTGTATTGAGACAAAGGATACAAAATTAAAATTTATTATTTAAACGTTATATATTTGCTTTAAAATTCCCTGTCAAGTTTGGCTGCATATTTCACAATTTTGTAGCCTAAAGTTAGCACACACTACAACAAAATACTAATCAAATTACACCATGGTCAAAATTTCTGCTTAATTTCTTTTTAATTTCGTATTTATTTAAAGATTTTGTTTTGTACAAGCAGTGTTATTTTGTTTTATAGGAATATTTCCTGTAACAAGACAATTTTGTTTTATTTCGCTTTTCAAACAATCATATCTAAAACCTATCAAAGGAAAAAGTACTTGATTCCATCTTTGTATGGCACTTTTCGCTTTATCACGTCCTATCATTTTTACGGGGCTCTATTAATATATAGTCTACATCTAAAAAAAATCAAATAAGTTCTAAACGAGAAATATAGGCCTGTGTGTCTATTTTACTATGTAGTACCTAAGATGTCTTCGCATACCCCCATGGCTAGATGTAGCCCCATGTGAACAACACAGTTTTAAACACCTGTGTGGCTAATGCAGGAATCTCTTCGCGCAGTGATTATTAGTCTCAGCCTGTTTGCTAGAACATTCTAAGGGCCACTAAAAATGTATGTTTGGATTTTTGCTAAGAATTTCAAGTGGAGCAATTGACCACACAAGTCAACTAAATCATGGTACACAGTAGATTCATACTGAAGGGATGTAGGGTTATTTGAGTTGCTAAACTTTGGTTTATGTTATTAATGACCAGTGGCCGAATGGTTTAAGGTGTCACTCTCGTGTTGGACTGGTCTACTGATGAATTGAAGATTGGGGCACAAATCCTGGTCTGATCTACTGAGGGTGGTTTTTCCTAAATGGTTTTCCATTCTCTTTTCATGCAAATGCGAGTAGATTACTTCTGAAATGCTTCCTTCCTCATCACTACACCATTAGAGTAATTATCATATATATGTATCATGGAGCCCCCCTTATCACTATGTAATATTTACTTCTTTTTTTAAATTAATTTTTATGAGAAAATATAAATTGTGTATTTGAAATTTGGCTGCAATTTGCTACTAAAAACTTTGAATCGTCAAAATCTAAGTTAACAAAGATAAAAATGATAAAATGTAGATTTCCCGCCATTCACAGCTTTTTTTTCACTTTATTTATTGTTGATTTTCAGATTTTTGTTGTTGCAAAAATTGGTTCTTGAAACTCATATAATAAGCTTAAGTTTATGTTCAGATGCTCACCTTTCCTACTACAAGGTTAAATTCCTGAAATTTTCTCTTGTGGAAAGCGGGTGGGGGTGGGAGAGGGGTTGTGCCACACCCACAGCAGATGGGACTCAAATCTGTCCCCCATTTGTAAAAACTAGATTAGCGCCCTTGCGATTGTGTATTCAAATAATAAATCATATACTCACGACTGAGTCAACCATCATATCACTTTGGCCATAGAAGATTGCTACAGCAGCGGTCGCTAGGCTGAGATCATATTCGGGCATTCTCAAGTGCTTCAGTTTGTTGATCTTCCCAGCCACACTTGGGTCATAGTGGTGGAACTTGCCTGTTAATGTTCAAAAAACTACCTATACAATACAGCCGGGTAAGAGATAAACTTCTTCCACCTTTATTGATTACACTGTGTATATTGGGACCTCATTTATATGGCCTAACATGGACCTGGTGTCATCCGGATTAATGAAAATCAGAATAATCCGTAAATTGTAGGAAAAATGTATTAAAACCTAGATACTACTACACCTCACCATTTATTTTCACACTAACAAATTATAAAACACTTGACACCTGTTACAAACACTATTCACTCATAAAATAATGAGTAAGTTTTTGCTTGGCCAATTTTGAATGGTGTTTACGAGTGGCGTGGTCATCCTGAGACTACAGTATCGTATCATTTAATTTATTTGAAATATATATATTTTTTTTTCAAATATAACACATTAATTATTCATCCCATAAAATTTGCTACGTAATGTTAATTAATGTGAAATTCCAGGCGATATAAACGAGATTCCACAATATTTATCTTATAAACTACACCATACTGGAGACAAGCAAGGTAGGTTTAGTATATTTCTTTATTAACTGAGGGTATACCACGATAAAAATTATAAGGACAATCCGACTTAGTTAACACCAAGCACGTAACTAAGAGGATGACATTGATTGTGAAGTTCTGACAACTTTGTAGAGCTAAACATTAAAGAGAAAATAAATATAACATTTGGCACAGTTATATAATGTAAGAATAGTAGGGCCTATAAAAAAACTGTTTACACTTTGAAAGCCATGAGAACTATTTTCACTGATTAAATTATGGCTCTAGGCAACCAACATAAATAACATTTTAGTATATTACTAGTGTTATTTTATAGGTATTGATTTTATTTATCAAAAATGATGACTGGAGGACACGACTTGACGTATGAATAGATGAATGTAGATCTATTAACTTTTTTAGTTGTCAGGTAAGGTGACCATGAAAATCGGACTTAACCATTAATGCCATGGATTAGTGAGAGGAAAAACTCTGAACCAATTATAATACTATCACACATTGAACCAGATAATATCATAGAGTCTCCCTACATCGGTTGGCTATTTCATTCAAGAGACAGATATCCAAATTAAACACAGAAATGTATTGGGAAAATCACTTCTAACTTTAAAGATCTAACTAATCAACTATGAAATGATACATTATCGAATCTATAACCTAATAATACACCTATTCCTTCTAAGTTAAACAAAAAACTACTTTTAGAAAGAATAACAGGCATAGATAGTGAGGCTTACGATTCCTTGATTCCTTCTGTTATTTCATTTTGGATTTAGTTATTTTGAGGCTACCTACATTTCTTTTTTTAGTTCTATTCTTGGTAAAGATTACTTATCACAAAAATCTACATAATTATTATAAGGATTTACAGTGCTCACATTTTTCTTGAAATAGCCGTTACATTTCCAAAAACCACTGCAATATAGATTTTCACATTTAGTTGCCTGAAACGTTACGTCACCAATTCAACGTCTAATAAATAGACGTAGTGACTTGTATCCGTTGTCTATTTACAGAAAAGTGTCTTGACTTTTGAAGACGAATTTAATGTTTTGCTAAAGAAACCTCAATACTTGTTGAAGTTTATTTACTATGCTTATTGAATACCATCACATTTATTGACTTGTGCACTTATGTATAACACTTTTACATATTTGTGCAAATGTTACCTTAGGTTGGTAATTCTCCTTATTCCTCTACCCCCAAAAATGGATAAATAGGCTATGCCCCTGACTTAAAGGTAGCAATAAAATAAATTTAAAAATACAGTTATTTGAGAATTGTATTTAATATTATCTATCTTTAAATGATTAATGAATGTGTTTAATCTAAGGTTAGTAAATTAACACTTGAAACAATTATTTAAAGAAATGAACTGCCCAGTAAAAGTTTTTCCAACCTGTTTTCCTAATTTGTGCGAAATGGTCAAATGTGTAGATAGATGTTCCGGCGGGGAGGTGAGCTAGGTACATCAGTGCTACAGTCTGAAACATATTTCATTGTCACAATGTACTAGCGTTTCAAACAACAAGACACGTCTTTTTCTAGTATCGAGGCATGCTATATGGATATGACATCAAGAAGTAACATGGTTGAGCTCCATAAACTTGGCTCTGTCCACTAACGACAAAAATTTAATACAGACGTTAGTGTTAAATTAGTGCAGCTTATTGAATACAAAATGTTTGTTAGTGCTATATTTTCGTGAGAAATATAAGCCATAAGTAGGAGACAGGCTCAGCCCAACCCACTATTTTCCATTGTAGCAATAACGACAAAACTTAATCGACTAGCTAGTGCTGGTTATTGACCCAAGTGTTTTCGTTGGTGTTACATTTTATTGGGAAATATAAGGCATTGTGTGGGGTCAAGTTGGATCCCACCAATCATCTTCCAGTGTACCACTAATGACAAAACTTAGTCCACTCATTAGTGCTTGCCATTAAAAAAAAACATTTTTGTTTATGCTACATTTTCTTCAGAGATATAAAGCATTGGACCCCACCAACCATCTTTTGGTGTAACACTAATGAAAAAACTTAATCCATTCATTAGTGATGGTCATTGAACATAACATTTCCTTTAGTTTTACATTTATCGGAAGATATAAGCCTTAATCAGTGATCGGGGCCAAGTTGATGGGCTACAAACGTGCTCTTTTTATCCACCAATGTATAATTTAAAAATGAATAATTGCAATCTACCCTGTTCACTTGGGTGTTGAAACTGCCCAACGTGTGGTCATATATAACCTCACATATGTGACGGGTGGGACTGCCAGTTTCACAGAATGTGTTCATTAGACTGGTCATCTGCTTCGGATGGACAAAGCACTCGTACCACCCGTGTTTGGTGTAGATCAGCTGCAACAAACACACAGGAACAGGTTGTAGTTGATTTTAATGCTTAATATTATAATGGGATTATATATATATATCCACAATATAATATTTTTTCAATTATAAAACAACTAAAAAATATATCAGAACTCTGATTCGATTTGAGAATATTTCATATATTCGATTCGAGTTCACTTCGAATTGAACAAGTGTACTTAGCACATCATTAGCTGACATCCTGGGAATTTTGGGACGATGACACCTCCAACAGTTCCCAGAAGTAACAACTGCCTCTAAAGTTCCGAGAAAACACAAACGCTAAGAGAAATATCCATCAAGTATGGGAAACAAGACCTTCAAAGTCTGACCACTGTGTCAAACGTACATTTGTGGGATTCATGGAAAGTTGAAGAGTATCTTGAAAATGTTTGTTGTTTTACAAATAGCAGTGTATTGTGTTTCCGATTTTTAAATAGTAAAATATACTTTTTATATTCATTAAAATAAAAGTTTGTTTTATTGATCACTTTTAATTAATGTTTTTGTAAGTCATATAACCTTTATATAAAAGGTTAAAAGTTTTAAAATTCCATATTTTAAACTCAAACATATGTTTTAAAATCAGATTGCAATAAAACAAAAAAACAAAATCATTAATTAATGAAAGAAGAAAGTAAGCCCTAAAAAAATCTATACTTTTTGGGATTTGTTGTTTTAATAAATACACTAAGTTATAAGTGTTTGTTTAAAACATTTATTATCCGATATCACTGTTTCTTAGTATTCTCTTTGAACTTTGAGCGTGTTATCCAATGGAATATTTAATTTGATTTAATTTTTTTCCCAGTTTTTCAAAGAGTGTGTCTCCATGTGAAAAATGTCATCTAGCCTAGAACTGAAATTGGCCAGATCTAAGAATGCCAGATTTGCCCTATATCTGGCTCATATCTGGCCCAGATCCACCCCAGGTTTGGGCATATATGGCTCATCTGAATATTTCTGGCCCAGATATGGTTATTTCTGCCACAGTTCTGGGCATATCGGGCTCAGTTCTGGGTATATCTAGTCCAACTCAGGCTATATCTGGGCATATCTGTCCCAGATTTGGAACAGTTCTAGCCAGACAAGATTTTCAACATGGGCTCGGATTATCCTGAACTTCTGACTGATGGGTTTTACTGGAACTCAAATAAATGAAAAATGAAATTGATAGCCCCGTTAGACCAACAGTTTCTGAGCTATAAGCAAATATATATACTTTTTAATTCAGGTGTTTAAAAATTGTTTTAATTCTTAGAGTTGCCCCACCCTACTCTGCTAGAAAGTTGTATATTTCTTTCAAACTATCACTCATCGTAAAGTGCATAGGTTTCTACCTGACACACACATAGCACCCATTCCTAGTTTAGCTAAGTTGCATATGTGGAAAGATAAGTAGTAGAGTTGGCTCTCACACGCGGCAGTGCGGCCTTCGAGGGACTGTTTTTTTTTTCTCCTTTAAAAAAAGGGGAAAAAAAGATGTATTGTTTTTCTCAATTTCTCTATAACAATGTTCCTAGTGCCATAGAGTAAATAAATAACAAACAGGGTATATTATTTCACTCATTATAGTGTTTCTACAACAATGTATAGACCTGTTATTTCGGTTCAAAAATCTTAAGAGTTTTCAGTTGTCTCTTTTAAAATAACAGCAGGAAAAAGTCTGTGCGGTACACCCTACCATTTATTTTTGTATCAATACACATATCCCACCATTATACACACAGTGTCTATCAAAGAGTGGATAAGGGGTAGGGGTGCTAATATATGTTCGCATTTTTTTGTTTGTTTACTCAACCAACTTAACTTAACACCTCCTTTTGTAAAAAATAACATTCTGGCGTCCCTGCTTATAAGCTATGCCATAGTGGAACAATGAAAGGTATGCTTATTAACAGTGGCGGCTTATAGCTAAAATTAGTGGGGGTGCTGCTAACACGGGAAGCAAAACAGTGAATTTTTTACTTCACAACCGCAAAGCTAACTTTTCCGTTGGTACCATTCAGAACTAAAGCTACGAATATATTTCTTGTTGTTGCTTTTGTCTGGCTGAGATATTAGAATATTAGGTGTTGAACTACATCTTTTCTTAACTGTAACTTTCTCATGGAGAGATAGCTGTGAAAACTTAAGCTGTTGAAGTTCACTTACAGTCACAGAACTTATTTCTTGGGGGATGCAAGGCCATGATTAAAGTTTTCTGTTAAATAAAATAACCGGAAAAAAATTAAACAAATATAATAGCTGGAAGCAGAATAAAAATCTAATTCTACACTCTTCTACACTTTATCACATTCAAGAATATGGTACACGATTTTTAAGCACAACACACGCTGAGTAAAAAAAACCCTTCCTTCTACCATCACGCCAGAGCCGGCACTGCGAAAGCAACAGTGCTCTCTCTACCTGGCAGTCCTGCCTTCCTCCCCACTCACTCCTATGTGCACAACAGTCAAACACCATGTCGCTGGCACTGTGCAGCGCACAGTTCCATACAAAGAGTGTTGTATATTTTTCATAAATTGGGGGATGGCTACTGAAGTACTGACATTAAGCTTAAGAAATATATATTGTACTACAAAAATACAGAAAAAATGACTCATTGTATTAATAGTTATCGATAATATCAAGTGGAAATAGGGGGTGCTGCAGTTCCGCGGTGCCTATACACGAGCCGCCACTGCTTGTTATCATTCAGGGTAAACGAAGAGTACATCACGTGGGGCTAAGTAACCCACCTGTATTCACATACTAGGTTGTATATCAGTTATTAATAAGTAATAAATTGAAATTTTAATTATGAAACTAATTAAATAAGGCCATGAAATTATCTTTCAGGTAATGATTTTTTTTAAGCCAAGTTCATTGTGCAGGTAAGAGTAGTTTTTTATAAAAAGTTTATTTTGCTCAAAACTAGCTTAACAACGTTGCCTAATTGGAGATCTTGAAGATATTCTTTGCGACGGGTTGCATCTTAGCTTGACGCACCTAAGCAGTTTAATCACTATCATGCTTGGACGTCAATGTAAGACATATACAGAGAGGGAAGAAAATTAAACCCGCCTCGGTGGCGTAGTTAGCTAACGTGCTAGTCGTGTTGAGCTCGACTACCGAGGACGGGGAGATCGAGGTTCGAATCTCAGTCGGGTGAACTGGGAGTGTTTTTCCCTAAATGGTTTTCCACTCTATCCCCACGCAAGTGCAGGTTCACTTCCTCTAAATTCAACCTTTTGAACGGGTAGTAAGATGCGGTGCTAATAATAGTAAAAATAATAATAACGTTCTTAAATTTACAACTCTTCCCCAGTGATAATTTAGTTCGGAAATGAGAGAATCTTGGATATAGAAATTAATGAAATTTTGAATGGAAATCTCATTCTGAGGGGATAATAAGTAGCTTTATTTTAGCACTTTTTGGTCATGAATATTAATATATAGGTAATGAAAAAGTCATGAAATATGGTTTACATCTGTATACACCCGGTAAAACCAATAATTTCCTAGTAAAAGAGTTCGCTAACGTCATGTCTCACAAAGTGGCAAACAATGGCCTCTAAAGAAGCTCACGTGCGTCCGTCAGAAGAGTGGAAGGTGGCAGAACAAGTTTTTGTAGAATTTACAAGGCTTTCTCTGATAACAAGTAGGTCTAGGTAGAACACAGTCTCCTTGTTTTTATATAGTCGACACGTCAGTGGCTGCTGTTGTAATTAGTACATTTAACATCGTGGCACCCGCTTTGTTGGTTCGAGTTGTCTAAGGTAGAGTTTGTAAGTTCATGGCCCGCGGGCCACCATATTTGACTAGACCGCAATTATGGACGCGCAAAGACAATAATAGTTTAATTTTAGTGTATTAATGATTTGTAACTTAAAAACTCTTTCAAAATATGCTTATTTTTCACTTAAAATAACTACTTGATTGGGATATATTTTTTACACCGCGTCTTATTACCTGTTCAGGTTATATGCATGTATGCTAATAACTCTACTGGAGTAGGGATGAGGAGGGAAGTATTTTAAACGTGATCTACCAGCGTTTTCGTGGAAAAGGATTGTGAAATCATTTATGAAAAAAAAAACTGAGTAGACCCGACCGGGATTCAAATCCCGAGTCTCTTTTTGTTAGCAAATCGTATGTACGTATTTTAGTAAATAGATAGTATGATGTTCTTTTTGTTCTAACGGTGGGTTCGCGATTCATGGCCCGTAGAGAGTACCAAACACTTGTGATGTTATTTATTCGTGCCTACACGCTGTTCGCTAAATTTGTCATGTTACGTGGCGCTACACCACGCTAAAGGGGAGGGGGGAGGCAGTGTCATTCGGACTTGAGAAATTGTCTCTGGCTCCACGGAAGTCTACTTTATAATGGAAATATCAGGTATATAAACTACGCAACTCTACATCCATAAGCCACGTAACGCTGTTGATATAGATATATTATTATTATTATTATTATTATTATTAGAACCACGTCTTACTACCCGTTCGGGTTATACGCACTTGAGCTAATGTGTAGTGGTAGGGTGATTGTGAGATAAAACGGAGTGACCTACAGTTTAACGTGGAATCTGAACCACAGTGGAGGCCTGGCATTCCACACATTCACAAGTTGTGATTAATACACGTCTGGCCAGAGGTGAAGGAAGGGTTTGGGCAATCAGATAAACCTGTGCCGGGACCGAGAATTGAACCCCGAACCCCCAGCACAGAAATCTAACACCTCACTCCTAGACCTCCAGGTCACCTATAGAGATGTTGAATGGAGCTAGCCCCGTAACTCTTTTTCTTCGAGGCCCCTGGTCAGCTACAGTAGCCTCATGGCTTCTTTGGTGCTGACTGACAGCTCACAGCTTTAAAAAAGTTACCAGATCAAATTTTGTATCCCTACGCCGAGCCAAATGATCTGCAAAAACATGTGTTTAGCAGCTGTCAGTTCTGAGAGACAAAATTTAGGTATATAACTAAATGTTGACGGTCAGCTCTGAGCTGTCAGTCGGCACCAAAGAAGCCATGGGGCTACTGTACTCGCCCACAGCTGCTCGTGGTAGCGCCTACAGTTTAGTCACTCTCCATAAGGCTACTGGTCAATTACTCACCCACAACTCCTCGTGGTACCGTGCCAGCAGTTTGGTCACGAGGCTCTTGGCCTTCTTGACGAACAACCCCGGTGCAAGGGCCACCATGCCCTGGATCTGGCTGTTGTACTCGGGACGGGTGGACGCCATCACGAAGAAGGTGGTACACCCCATGGAGTGCCCGATGTAGAACAAGCGTTGCTGGCCTGTGGTTGCCAATATGTGGTCTATACTGGCTGGAAGGTCCCAGACGCCCATTTCATGCCACCTGCAACACCATCTGGCATTTAGACTGACACGTCTTGGCTAGGGATTTGCTCTCTAACACCACCTGGCTTCTAGATTAACACGTCTTAGCTAGAGATTTGCCTTCCAACACCACCTGGCATCTAGATTAACACGTTTTAGCTAGAGATTTGCCTTCCAACATCACCTGGTATCTAGACTAACATGTCTTAGTGAGGGATTTACCCTCCAACTCCACCTGGCATCTAGATTAACACGTCTTAGTGAGGAATTTGCCCTCCAACACCATCTTGCATCTGCATTAATACGATTTAGTGAGATATCCCTCCTCCGTATAATGTGCATTATTTTTAAGGAGAGAGCGATACATAAAGGTAATGTTATATTAAGAAAATGTTTAGAATTTTTTTCATGAAATACTTTTTTTGGTGGTCAACAGTGATAACACTAGTGGTTCTTCAGGCCTGATGTGTTGTGTGTCAGTAATTAGTATGGTATAGTATTAGTATTGATGTTTTAGGTTAAGTGGCATAAGTACTTTAAAACTAACCCATATGTTAACCTAAAGTCTGAGTTGTGCCCCTGCGAAATTTCAGCTCAATCTATTTAGTGGTCTTTCAATTAAAGTCCGTTCACCGTAGGAATTGTTTTCTGAAAGACTTTTCCCCTACCAGAAATCTATTATATAGTAGGATATTGGTAGTAAAAAAGACCTTTCAGAGAGTAATTCCTACCGTGAATGGAGTATACGTAGATTCTTCTGAGGGGGGTTAGGGGTGTGGGGATTTAAAGACTAGCGTCTGTGGCCTTCCCCTCCCACCCGAAGGGCTGCTCCCTAGCCCCGGTGGTTGAGGAGATACGTTTGGGTGTGAAGGGAGAGGTTGGTGTCTTGGGTGAAGTGATATTAATTAGCCCGTATTTAACCGAACGTCTGATTATGACCATGCGAAATCTCAGCTTAATCGGTGTAGCGATTTTTGAGAGAAAGGGTAAAGTAGATTTGTAGCTCGTGACACAATGACACAGTGATTGCACTATTTTAATACTTGGTCTATTATTTTATAATTATTGATACTATTAATCATAAATGATAACTTATTAACATATACTATATATACATGGTGACCTGGTGGTCTAGGGGTAAGGTGTCGGACTTCTGTGCTGAGGGTCCGGGGTTCAATCCTCGGTCCAGACACAGATTTATCTGATTTCCAAACCCTTCCTTCGCCTCTGACAAGACATCTTGTGAATGTGGGGAATGCCAGGCCTCCACCGTGGTTCGGATTCCACGTTAAACTGTAGGTCCTCCATTTCATCTCACAATCACCCTACCATTACACATTAGCGTAAGTGCGTATAACCCGAACGGGTAGTAAGACGCGGTGCTAATAATATATATACATATTCTAAGTGACAACACTTGGGCTTGAAGATCATATGGTTTAACGTGTCGATACATAGAAGAAGATCTGGTAACTTTTACTATCTGCCAGATAAGGCTATTCGTTTGTAAATAGCTTACGTGAAGTTCCAGAACTGTTGTTGTTGTGGCAGCAGTGTGATGTGTTTCCTGGAGTAGGTATTACCTCTGCTGTTCCCCAACCAAACGTCGTACCCACTGTCGGCCAAAACGAACCCTTTAACATACACATACGACGGTTATTTAGTCAGGTTTTTCTTCTTCTTCTGATAAACCAACAATCAATTGTATCGGGGACAAAAGTGGATTTACACTATAGACCCACCAGCCACGAGTCTAGGGGCAGGGGCGCCACATTTTGGATAACATTATTTTTAATTTTACCATAATATTGCTTTTTAGTGATTACGTTAAAAAAATTATTGACTAACCTTATCGGAATAGTTCAAGTTAAAGTCAGAACGATAATATTTATTTTTAAATAACTGTACTTTGCAATCGCTTTGTAACTGGGATCAGTCTCCCCTTGTTCATAATGTTTATTCAAGCTACTGTAGGGCATGTATATTCCATTCACCGTAGGAATTGACTTCTGAAAGGCCTTTTTCCCTACCATAAATCTAATATATAGTAGGATATTGGTAGGAAAAAAGACCTTTCACAGAGTAATTCCTACCGTGAATTGAATATACATTGTACATGCCTGATTATCTTTCGTAGAAAGCTTTTCTTGAATACTAACTTCCCTCAACACCTATTTCCACATAAACTCCCTAAAGCCCTTGACAAAAAAAAAAATGGGGTTGTGGGGGGAGGTCGCATATTATAATTGTGCCTAAATTATAAATTAAATTTTTCCAAGCTATTCTATATAAAAACCTGAAAGGCTATACAAATTGGAGGCTTGGATTAATTAAGTTCAATCTTATGTTGAGTACTGAATATATGAAATCCGGATGGAACTGGTCAAAGATTGAGAGTTTTTCCTCCAGCAAATTTATTATTCCAAGATATGCATTAAATTCCTCTCTGTGTCTTTGAAACAACTTATTCTAATATTTTAAGCAAATACAACACAGATCGTATCCAACAATTCAAAAAATCTCCTAATAAAATAACGATTCATTGCATGTAGTCCAGATAAGTGTAAATAGATTACCCTTGCTAGGTGATGGTTTTTGTGGCTTTTCTAGAATTAAGTTAGTTTATAAGTCGTGAGCTGACACGATAAGTCGGTTCAGAAAGTGCCCGTAAAATACCGCAAATAAACAAAAATAATAATACTGTCGTTCCATTAAGTGTTGCTAGGTTGAGCACAACTTTTTAAAACTGTCTCGGTGTTAGCAGTCGATCCCCCTTTGACCGACCAAAAAATATATACTCTGCCAGGCATATTTCATAATGGGATGAATTTCAGTTGATATCTGGTCAGTGAATGTTTACCGAGTGATGAGAACATATCATAGGAAAAGTTTAAAACTTACTTTTCTTATCCTGGCAACATTCCACGTCAAGCCACTTAAGACCAATTTGAATCATTGTTTTGGAATCGAGAGCAAGATTAAATCTTATATAAAGTCTAGTCAGCTAGAAAAAGCTACTAGATCTACTTTCATGTATTCATAAGTTAAGTCATGTTATTTTCAGCTGTCACTTTTGATAACTATTATCAACATTTATAAAACCCGCCTCGGTGGCGTAGTTGGCTAACGCGTTGGTCGTGTTGAGCTGCTTGACTGCTGAGCACGGGGAGATCGAGGTTCGAATCTTGGTCGGGTGAACTGGGGGGGGGGGTTCCTAAATGGTTTTTCACTCTCCCTCCACGCAAATGCGGGTTCACTTCCTCTAATTCAACCTTCCCAATTCCTAATCCATTAGAATAATTAGTACTTAAAGCGTATAACCCTAACGAGTAGTAAGACGCGGTGCTAAATAAAAAAATAAAATAAAAAAACATTTATAAAATAACATAAACAATATCTAGAAGTAAAATGTTGTCAATTTTGGTCGCAAAAAAATGTTGTATTTTCAATAGATCACTCTCCTTTAGAAATTGAGTCGTGTTTTGCTCACAGAAACCACCTTGGTGTGACAACTGCAAATAAATAAACAGATACATCCTAACTACCTTGAAGCTACAGTGGTGATCCCTCCATTTTTGTGTGGATGAAACATATCCACCAGTGGTTTTTCTTTAGATGCCCTCAACCTTCCTTTCCCCTCACCCCTTCCATACCAATGGTCAATGGCGTTCAACATTTCAGAGCAAGTTAGCCTTGGCCGATAAACTAGAATTTAGAAAAAAAAACACTGTGCGCGGGTTTTAATGTTTTTATTTTAGACAACGGCGACCGGCGATGAACGATCGTGGGCAAAGGTTGGTTTCCAGCCGAGCATCGACGGGATAAGAACTAGTTTGGGCGCAATGGCAGATCTCTTAACATGGTTTTATGAACCTCGTAGCACGTGCAATTAATTGGGAAACTACACTCGAACCAGAAATGTAATTCAAGTACGGGTTTTCTGCATTCTTCACTTAACGACAACTCAATTTTATATCTTTTTGGTTTGTTTTATATATTTTTTAATGTGGTTGATTGATTTCACTGGTCTCAAAATCCACTCTATCTTAAAAATGAAGACTACAAAATTACGTGCCTTGATGCGACGCCTGTTTTGAGGGCTGTTACCGACCTCGTTTGCACGTTATCTCCGCGAGCTTGTAGGCTCTACAAGCGTATTTTGAATTATTTATTACCCGCTTCGGTGGCTGAATGGTCTAAGACGTCACTCTCACAATAGACTTGCCTGCCGATGGCTGTGATATTGGGCTTCAAATCCCTGCCGGGTGTACTGAAAGTAATTTTCTCTATAAAAAAATCCACTATGACCGCACGTAAATATGGTTACACATTTCCTCTAAATTCAACCTACCTTATCCCTAACACAGCCTAGTTATGCATATACGTGTAGATCGAACGGATAGTGAGAAGTGGTGTTAAAAAAAACAATATTTTTTTCATAATTTTTGTTGGGAAACCATTACTGTTTTCTCTTGATTATCATCAAATTTTTGCCCATAAATATTTCTGGGGACTTTTGATAATATTTTCATTGGTATATAAAATTTACTACAATAATTATTAAGGTTTTAATTTAATATTAGAAATTCAATATATAAGTTAAATTTGTGTTTATACCTGATTCGGAGACCGCATGATCTAAGCCGTCACTTTCACTAAAGACTAGACTAACGAGTACAGGAAGATTGGGGTTTTAATCCTGGCTGAGTGTATTTAAGCTGGTTTTTCCTAGATAGCTTTCCGCTCCATATCACGTAAATACGAATACTCATCCTCTAAATTCACCCATCCTCATTCTTAACAAATAAACGTAATATTAATACATAATATGCTTATACCGTGATAAGAAAAAGTTTGTGTTTACAACAATTAAATTTTTAGGCAATGTCTTCAACCATGTTAATTTTAGAACAAAATCTAATTAGATAAGAGAGTACAGATGGCTCCCCCCAACTATCCCCGTCCCTAAAATGTTAACATCAATTTTCTCACTTGTATAACTCTTTAAGCGAGGGACTACCATTTTAATCCGCACCAGTAGTTTCGTCTAAATCTAAGGAAAACTGTTGCAGCTACTTTGTATTTTTTTTTAATTTCCCATGTCTTACTATCCGTTCAGATTATACGTATATGTCCTAATTACGATAATATAACATGATAGGATAAGGAAGGTTTAATTTAGAGTTAGTGTTCCCGCATTTGTGTGGAAAAAAAGAGAAAATGTGGGAAGCCACTAAAAAAACCTTAATACACCTAACAGGGATTTGAACCCCGGTCTCCCCGTCATCATCAGTCCAATCTATTGCGAGAATGACGCCTTAGATCATTTGAGCACAGATGCAAATCTTTGTAATGTTACCATTATTCTTTCATTAGGTCATCAATCTTGCGATTGGTTTCCTGCGTTAGGGATGAGAAAGGTTGAATTGAGAGGTTGTGCATACATATTTGCGTGTAAGAAAAAAGGGAAACCATTTAGGGGGGAAAAAAACCACGCTAACCACACTAATTTAAATAGTAGTAGTAGTAGTAGAAAATGGTACAAGTGCACCCGACCGGGATCGAACCCCAATGTCATCGGCAGCCAGTCTATTACGAGAGTGGCATCTTATACCACGCGTCCACTGATGCGGGTATTTCCAATGCTACTAACGTAAAGTGATTGATCTCTTAGATTAAGCAGAGTGAGGAAAAAACTTCAATTCAAGTAAAATCTTCCATTAAGAAAATACAGAATATTCTTTTTTAAATATGAGAAAAATAAATACCTTACTCAGTGTGTATTGGTATACCTACAACTTTCTAGTAAAGGGGGAAAAAAAACATGTAACAAGACTTAACTTTATTTATACCCGCATCACTGGAAACGTGAACTAAACGAAAATACCGCATTATCTGGTTAGCTAATGACTGTGAGGTTGAGGTTTTAATCCTGATTGGGTGCATTCAGTTTTTCCTAAATTGTTTTCCACTCTTCCTCCACGAAAATGTTGTTACATTTGCTTTGAGCTAACTTACTCATACCTACTCTATTAATATAATTAAATGCATATTGCCCAGACTGGTAGTAAGACGTGGAGAGAGGAGAAAACACAGATTTGATGGATTGACGAGGTCTCGGTGTGTCAAGTGTTTCTACTTGTGCATCCAATAGGATAACGTATTTGCAAATTTTAGCAATAGTGACTTAGGTGTGATAGCACTAGTGTTTCAAATAAAATGAGGAGGAGGGGGTGCGGCAGTAGACCTAAAGTCATTTGGCCTAAAAAAAATAATTAGGCTTAAAGACAATTGGCCTTAAATCATTTGGCATAAAGGTTATTTGGGCTAAAATGAATTTAGTATCTTGTTACGTTCACCAAAAGTGAGTTGGCTTAAGGATAATTTGGCCTATAGTGAGCTAGTCTAGAAATAATTTGGCCTAAATTCAGTTCATTTGGCATACACATTGAGCCAACTGACCTGTATTTGAGGAGAAGAGCAGAAGAGTTAGAAGATTGAAAAGAAGGATGTGAGCTCACATTGTATGGGAAATTGGACCAATCGTCAGTGGAAGGGGAGTTTGTGAGTTTGTATCCTCATTATTTGATGGTGAAACAAAGTGACTTTGTATCCTCATTTCATGGATGATGAAATAAAGTTTTATTAGTATTTTAGAATGACGCAGTCAACATTTCAGAAGATATTAATGAAACTGGAATCTGCTCAACAAATGATCCAAATCAGAGCCGGTTCCGGGGGAAAATAAACAAAACTACTTCTGACCGTCCCCGGAGATGTCACCCTGTCCCAGTCCTGACACGTGACTGTGATTTGTGGGCAAACGCATTCATTTCTGTTTTACTAAATCGTGAACGTGTGTAGGCCGGACGGCGTCCGGGGTACTGGATCTCCGTTCTGCGTTCCTTCACCATTTTGGAACGCTACTCGTATCCATCCGAGCTGACTTCGCAAAAGGTGACGATGGCCTGACTCCACTCTGATCGCATGACGCCGTCCGGAAGGGCTCGGATCACATGCTTACACAATGAAATGGTATTTACCTAACGAGTTGAAAGGGTCGGCCAGCACCCAGGTGTCCGAGGAACTGACGAGCCCATGTTGCAGGAGGACTGCAGGTCTGCCGGCCCTCTCCTCTGCAGGTTTGGGCTGTGCTCGCCCTGAGGGTATCCGGTACAGTGTCAGGATATATCCGTCCTCCGTGACCACATCGTGTTCCTCCCAAGTATATCCGTGCCTTGAAATCAGCTCTGGCTGTACAATAACAACAAAGGTGGGCTTTTATGAACCACACAGGAACTCTGGAACTAGTGGGGCAGGAGGGGAAGGATTCTGAGGGCCTTTTATCCCCCCCTGTTTCTATTTAGGGGTGTATGTAGAGGTGATTTAGCTCTCATATTTTTATTTTTGAGGGGAGTCTGGGGGTGATTTATTCCCCTGTTTTTTTTAAGGTGGGGGGAGAGTTTGGGGGTGATTTATCCCATTTATCCCCCTTTTTATCTTTTGAGGTGAGTCTGGGGGTGATTTATTCCCCTGTTTTTTTGGGGGAACGGGGGAGAGTTTGTGGGTGATTTATCCCATTTATCCCCCCTTTTATCTTTTGGGGTGAGTCTGGGGGTGATTTATGCCGTTTATCTTCTGTTTTTATGTTTTGGGTGAGTCTAGGGGTGATTTATCCCATTTACCCACCTTTTTATTTTTTGGGGGGATTTTAGGGGTGATTTATCCCATTTATTCCCCTGTTTTTATTTTTTTTGGGTGGGGACTCTGGTAATGTTTTATCCTTCCATGGTTTTATGGGTGAGTTTGGGTTTGATTTAGTCCCATATATATTTTTTTAGGAAATACTTTGGGGTTGCTCAATTCCCCCCCATTTTTATTTTGGGGGGCTGGTAACATATTAATATAATACGCAATATTTCTCATGCATATTCAAAATATTGGATAATATTTCATACACATGCTGCACATAATTTTCATTTTTAAGAAAATAATTTAATTTTCATGTTCTTTATAATGTGTCTCAAAAACCAAACATTATTTTTTAAATGTTATATATTGCAAAAATGTTTTAACAAATTAATCACAATGTAGTCATCGTTTGCACTGAAATATATCAGTCCTACTTTGATCGATCAAACGATGGCCCTATCTTACAAGATATACATTCCATGTTTTTAATTACACTAGTGAAGTAGGGGTTGGGAAGATATAGTTGTAAGTGAACGCACCCGTATTTGCATGAAGGTAGAGTGGGGAGCCATCTAGAAGAAATCTACCCTCAGTACACTCCCACTGGATTCAAACACTGACGTCAATCTCTACGGAAGATCAGACTATAGCTACCATGGTGTGTGCACTCTCATAGGACTATCTGATCCCGTAAACTAGTTTGAGGCACTATCACTAGGAGCAGCTTGCAATGACGTCACAGATAAATGCGCATGCGTGGTCGTGAAGTCCATAGAAAAGGAAGTTTGAAGTCTATATTAAATTCGCCATTACTGCTTTGTTAACAATTTATCGTTTATTTTAAAGGAGTTTTTATATATTTTCAATATTTTACATTTTATAACGTGGCTTATTTCTAAAACAATGGATTTAATTAAATTTGATATAAATAATTGATTAATCAACATTCCGTAATAGAAAGTGCGTTGTGTTCCAAATGTAACGCCCCAATTTGAATCTCTTAATTAGCGGCATTAACGCCGCAAGCGCTAGCGATGTGGTTATACTTGTCAACATTAGCGTGTCGTTTCTTTACTTATCCCTTTTATGATAGTTACCGTGGTCATCATGAGGGTTGGTCGTTCCATCCTGGGAGGCCGGACGGTCATGACGTGCTCCGACTCTGTCGCTATCAGCGCCTCTGTGGTAATTGTGAGAAATAGCACGGCTTGGGTCCAAAATGGCGGCCGCCACGTTCGCTCCATCTCTCCTGGGTGTAAGTTATAATTGGGGTATATGGCAGCCTCTATACCTGTGGTGATTGAGAGGACTCAATTTTCTAACCATTATGTCAAATATCAACACTTAATTCTGTTTCAACATTAAACACTGTCTTAAGAATGTCTTAATAAGGTGACGGCATATATCTGAATACAAAATGGCGTCCAATGTTATTTTGTTTGATAATTATTACATTATTAAATCCACTTTTTCCTACACGATCAAATTGTTTTTACCATTCACATTGTTAAAAGAACCATTTGTGTATAAATAGTATTTTACAGAAATCTTGGATTAACTGTGACACACACACACACAAATTAAAGATTTGTAAAACTGATTCGAAGATAGCTTATCATTCTTATTTCCTTCCGTCATTCACTCCTGATGTTGACAACAATTCGACCTTAAACCCTGCTGACAAATGTATGAAATAAAAAATGTAAAACGGGGAATCCCCTCAAATATATCCTAATATACCTACGTTACGTTAGTTTAAAAAATACCCATCTGAGCGGGTATATCCTGAAAGTTAGCACATGGGTGAACGTTTGTGTCCCAAACAAAACTGCGCAGTCGGTCACTGCGAAAGTAATGCGCTCTGAACAGTTGATTGCTCGTGAATGGGTTTGCAAACGCGCGGTCCCTTTCATTAAGTATTTAAATCCTTCGGGTTCTTAATGATACCGGTCTCATAACATAACCTTGACCGCACAAAAGGATCGGAGAGACTTGACATTCTCTTGATGAACGAGACCTTGCGAATGACAAATTCTACCGTCGCGTAAACATACCTTCAAGACAATCCGGTTGTGGTATTGACGCTTTTCTTGGGGTTATAGAGGTAGTGTGTGCATGTAGGGGGGCTGAAATGGGGGCATGTGATACATTACGTGACACTGAAACGAATATATATATATATATATATATATATATATATATATATATATATATATAT
>CABFOW010002066.1:93732-116119 GCA_902141385.1 Timema californicum | reverse complement strand
TGCAGAATGTTTGCTTGGTGCCTCAAACACTACGCGTCACATTAACTTAGGAGTAAAGAGCCGTGCAAAATGTATGCTTGGTACCTCAAACACTCCGTGTCACATTAACTTAGGAGTAAAGAACTGTGCAAAATGTATGCTTGGTGCCTCAAACACTCCACGTCACATTAACTTAGGAGCAAAGAGCCGTGCAAAATGTGTGCTTTGTGACTTACATTAACTTAAGAATAGCTATAGAGCTGTGCAAGATTAAGTTTGGTGTCATACATACTTCATTTCACGTTGATCTAGTTGCCATTACAAAGATGTGCAAAGTGAATTATTGGTACCTACGATAAATACTCCATGTCCAAACAATTTAGGAGTGTTCACAGTGCTATGTTGATTCTATTCTTGGTGATTTTTATGGTTTGTATAACATTAGGATACATCACTCATTCGTTATTCCAGAGTTTCATATCAAATAATTGGTGATCTACAAATCTTGTGTCATTCTTTTTTATGTTACAGAGCGTCATCAATAAAATCTTATGGTTTTTAACTGTTTAACTCCTGCCTAAGGCTAAGGTGATGTGGATAACATATCCAACCATGCATCATTCTTTTCAAAAATAAGTTTTTTTTGGCCCAAGTTGAAAAAATCTATAAAAATTCTACCTAAATCTCATTTAAACCAATTTCCTAGTTAATAAAATAAGTGGTACGGGGCACTGCACATAACTTCTTCCTCTTATCTTAAAATAGCTATTTACTAAAAATTTGTAAAATTTGTTTAAAAAAAAGGCTTATACACTGTTGTTGAAACACTATATCAAAGATCATAAATTTAAAAATGTACACGGTTACTTACTCTATGGCATCAGGAGCTAGGAAAACTGTTACAGAAATATTGAGAAAAGAGAAATATCTTTGTTCACCAAAGAGCATAAGACTCAACTAATTCATTTTCAAAGATATTTATTAAAAAAATAAGTATTTTTTCTTATAGTTCAGAAGTTATTGGTTTTATAAAAATAAATTTCAATTATATCTTAAATATTAAAAAGTTATTTCATATATTAAATATTTGCGGAAAAATGATCAAAATAGGAAAATTTTCCCCATGTAAATTACCCTCAAATTCATTTTCACAGGAAAATAAAAATCACCATTTTGTTTATAATGATAAACAGTGTTTGGATATAAAATTTAATCGAGATCATTAAATTGAATTTCGATAAAATCAATTTTTTTCTCTTTTTGCCTTTCAGTAAACTATCCTTTAATTTCGGGTTAGATATTAAATTCAAAAAACCACCAGGGGGTGACCTTATGAAAGTCCTAGATACCGAGTTTTAACCCAATCTTTAAAATAATGTTGGCTCTAGCACAACAGACAGGTAGCATTGCGAAAAAACACTTATTTTGGTTTTCAGGGGGTCATGAAACATCAACATTAATCAAAATCTTGAGTTAATTTTTTTTATGATCAAAATACTATATCTCCAAGGTGTCGATTAACGTAAGAAAGGAAGAATGAATTAAACAGGTCTGTGTATATAAACTTTTTATAGTAGGAAAAACAGAGGCGCCACTATCTATTAGTCATTTTAGTTACATAATAGGCTCCTTTTCCCTTAAAATTAAAAATTAAATATACTTTCTTGCAAAATTAATAAATTTAATTGTATGAAATAGGAATAAATTCTATAATTTATATTCAAAAATGTATTTTTTTATTTTCTGAAGGAAAAAAACACTTTCTTTTATGGTATTAAGGGTGTCCCATTTGATAAAATTACTTCGAGGGAGAGGGGCGTTTTTCCGTTGCCCCCACCTTCTACACACCACTTAAGACGCCCTTGAGGAATACAGTAGAAAGGTAGGTATTTGAGAGTAAAAAAATTACTAAAATTACTTTCATGACCTTAAACTTCTTCTTATAGGCTTCACAGCTTTCAATTTTGCTAATGTAATATACTAATACAGGTAAAACAATATTATATTATGGTTTATAGTAAAATAACTAATGCTTGTATTTTCTCAAATTTTACTATGTGTAGGCCTAATATCCCAATATTAATATAGGAATGTAAGGAATGAAAGTTAAAGGTACTGTTCTTTGCAGTTTTTATATCTAAACATGTTTTTGGCAAATAGATCAAATATTACTGCAGTAAAACATATAAATTATAATTTTCTTCAAATGGTGTTATCAACATTTGTTGAATGTATTTCAAGGGTGTTTTGAAATTTAATTACAACTTTTTCTCTTCATTTAAAAGGTTTCTCATTTAATGCTGCCTCATGGCAGAGATTCAACAAAGTTGATATCACCATGTTAATAAAACTAAATTATATGTTTCTGGTGGAGGAATATTTTATTTATTTTGGCCAAAAAATGTTTTACTATATAGACTGAAAAAAAACACTGCCTTTAACTCGCAGTCTTTATATCCCCACTTTAAATCAGATATTATATATATTAATTTTTTTCTAACTATGTGCTCTTACTAAACTTTTTTTAACTATTAATTTAACTATGAATTTATAATGTAACTTAAGGTTTTTCTGTATTAGGTGAGAGGTTGAGAAAATTTTTCCAATGTTAAAATGTAAAAATATTAAAACTGAAATGATAATTACAAATAAAATAGTTCCAGATTATATTTCTAGTAGGCGTATAACCCGAATAGGTAATGAGAGGCAGTGCTAAAAAAATAATAATTAAGATTTCCAAAATACTTATTATTAGTGAAATTGAGGTTTTATCTTTCACACGTGATTAATTAACGCCCATGGGACTGTATGCCGATACCATTTTAGAATTATTTTAATTTGTAAGCTCTGTATAGATTTAACCGATAGGTTTATAAAATGTAAGTTAAACACACATCATAATTGGACAGATTATCAATATATTAAATATAAAAAAAAAGCTGTCCAAATTAAATCCTTAGCTTTCTAAGTGAACGCACTCCAAACCTATATTATTTAGGTTTTCAATTATTTTACTATTCCATTCCCTTCTTTCCCTTTATAATCTATATTCATAACTCTGTATGGAAATGGCGAAGAACTGATTCTTAACAAATAATTTTATTTATTTATTCTTATTGTGCACTCAAGTGTTAGAGAGAATACATTGTGTTCTCTTTAAATCTTCAATAATCAATCATGACTACTTACATTTACCTGATAGTTTTATAATAGGGGAACCAAAGGCCCTTCAACCCCGCGCTTAAAGCCCGTCTCAATCCACGGTTAATGCCTACAACAAATCTACGATGGGAGTGTAGGTAGGCAGGCGACAGATATCAGAAAGTTATTTATTGCAAACATTGGCTGAAAGTGATTGTCAACCTAATCGGAAATATTTTTTATTTGTTTAGTAGTACCTTACTACCGATTAAAATTGTTAGTCTGGCAGCTTATCTCTGTTAGTAGAGTGTTTGTCAACCAAGCTAAGGGCCATGGGTTTGTTTCATGACATGACCGAAAAGTGTATCATTGGCGAAATGTGGGTTTTTCCTTACACATTGAAGAAATAACGGCTGGGGGTTGGATGTTGTGTTTATTCTATATTTAAGTTAATTTATAAGTCTTGTGCTTATTTAGTGAGTCGGTTCAGAGAGCGCAAGTTAAATACCTAGAATAAAATAATTTAAAGTGTTTTAAAATGATTTTAATAATACTTACAGACAATGTTAGCAATAAAGGACCTTGTAATAGCTGTCACTTAGTTAAACTTCCAACGTAGATAAATAGGCAGGTAATACAGCTTGAACCTAGCGTTGCAATGTGCTGCACCTTTCTGTAATATACTTTAGTAGATACAGTAGTCCCATGGCTTCTTTGGTGACAGCTTTGAAAAGTTACCAGACCAAATTATGTATCCTTACGCTGAATCATATGATCTTCAAAAACATGTGTTTAGCAGCTGTCACTTCTGACAACCAACATTTAGGTATATACCTAAATGTTGACTGTCAGAAGTCAGCTGTGAGCTGTCAGTCAGCACCATAGAAGCCATGGGGCTGCTGTAGTGGAATTTAGAGCTGTAAAACTGTTTAACCCAAGGGTTCTCAAACTGGGCGTCGCGACGCCTTGGGGAGTTGGTGGTTTTGGTCCAGGACGTCAAGGCAATAAGGAAAATCTAAAACTTAAGATGTATAGTGAAATGCAGAATGAAAAATCTCAAAATGTATACTCGTACATATTTTAAAGAATGGAATTAATTATACAAGAAAGCACTTTTTTTCTTCTTCTTCTTTTTCTTCTTCATCGTGCGAAAGCGCTCCCATCATATGAGTCACGGATTCTAATGCTCCTTAAAAACTTGGCATGACTTCAGGTGAAACTTTCCCGCCTAAAGTCTAAAAATGTACTGAGCCAAGGTAAAGCATTTTTATTTAAATATTGAGTGCAGGGGTGTCACATGGAAAATCTGACATGTGAAGGGTGGCGCGGTCTCAAATAGTTTAGGAACCACCTGGTCTAACCATATTAGAAAACGAATTAAGTATTGAAAAAAAACTAATAGACTGATCCTAAATTACTTTCAAGTAAATAATGTAGAAACTTCACTTCAATCCGTTTTCTGGCTCGTGCTTAGTCTTATAAATAATGTATCGGTTAATCAGCAGTTAGACTATGTAACATACAATTAATTAGCCAAGATGTTATTTTCCAACTAGAAAACTTAATGAAATGCGAATTTTTGTTTTCTTAATTTGAAAACCAAAGAAATGGAAATCATTCTAATAGCTTGTTTTTTTCATTCTAAAATAAATAATTCTTATATTTTTTAAATGTTTTAAAACATGGCAAAATAATTTATTTGAATCACTTCCATTGTTTTATAAAGTAGGCCCTAGAATACAAAAAACCACAATCACGATAAGACGTATCGATCGAAATGTATTACCTTCCTAAGTCAGAGGGATGGGGTGGACTATGAATAGACAGATAGACAACCATATGTGTATCGTAACACATATTTATCAACGTTTTGTTGGACACAACATATTGTTCTTCTTTTTAGAAAACAAATTTAGTTGAGGCTGAGGGTGGATTTGAAGTAATTCCATTTACCATACCCTGGACTAACTAAACGTTTTTTTCTCAAGTCGTAAGTAGGCCATCTAAACGGAAACTAATCAGTGACGAACGAGTTTGCGGGGTGGTATCGCTATTTGATATTATAAGGTAGGATAATTTATAATTTGTTCAAAAAATTACCCCTTTCATTACTTTATCCCAAATAGTTATTTAATACTGTTTAAATTCTTTCGTTAACGTACACATCTCCCCCACTTTTCTAATTATCTATTTATTAACTAGGTCAAGTATAAATAGACTTACAAATCATGTAAATAATCAACAATATATTTAATAAAGACTAATTTATACTTTCAATGCCATGTGGTCTGGACAATTTCTGGCTATGTGTAAACCTAATCTTAATTTAATTTTACTTAATTTAACTGCAAATTGTTTATTTATATGATGTTAATATTTATACTAAAACATTTTAAAATTATTTACATATATATTTTTATTGATAAATACTTATTTTTAAATGGAAATCATTCTAATAGCTTGTTTTTTTCATTCTAAAATAAATAATTCTTATATTTTTTAAATGTTTTAAAACATGGCAAAATAATTTATTTGAATCACTTCCATTGTTTTATAAAGTAGGCCCTAGAATACAAAAAACCACAATCACGATAAGACGTATCGATCGAAATGTATTACCTTCCTAAGTCAGAGGGATGGGGTGGACTATGAATAGACAGATAGACAACCATATGTGTATCGTAACACATATTTATCAACGTTTTGTTGGACACAACATATTGTTCTTCTTTTTAGAAAACAAATTTAGTTGAGGCTGAGGGTGGATTTGAAGTAATTCCATTTACCATACCCTGGACTAACTAAACGTTTTTTTCTCAAGTCGTAAGTAGGCCATCTAAACGGAAACTAATCAGTGACGAACGAGTTTGCGGGGTGGTATCGCTATTTGATATTATAAGGTAGGATAATTTATAATTTGTTCAAAAAATTACCCCTTTCATTACTTTATCCCAAATAGTTATTTAATACTGTTTAAATTCTTTCGTTAACGTACACATCTCCCCCACTTTTCTAATTATCTATTTATTAACTAGGTCAAGTATAAATAGACTTACAAATCATGTAAATAATCAACAATATATTTAATAAAGACTAATTTATACTTTCAATGCCATGTGGTCTGGACAATTTCTGGCTATGTGTAAACCTAATCTTAATTTAATTTTACTTAATTTAACTGCAAATTGTTTATTTATATGATGTTAATATTTATACTAAAACATTTTAAAATTATTTACATATATATTTTTATTGATAAATACTTATTTTCGATCTTAACCTTTTTAGGAATGATATTTCACACGATAAATAAAAGATAATGCATAAACATTTTTATTATCTGTGGTTCTTCGAGACTGGCCCATAGAAGCTTGAATATAGTTCACCAAAATCTACAGAGGTAGCGCTCAAAGCGCGCTTCTCGTGTTGGTATAGTCCACCTCATAATATAACAGACTTATAATGTAATGTCAGAGGAAAAGTGATATAAGCTTATGGGATAAATTAATAGGGGTGCAATTTTACCTATGTTCTAACAACATTAAGTGTGAGAACAGTTTCAGAATAAACACGCATTAATTATTTATACGGCATTCAAAATTAAAAATAAAGTGGTAAATCCCCAATGGAAATATTCGCTTTGATTTTAATCTTATGTCAAAATTATGAAAATTTAATTTGCTGTTTGAAATTGTTTCAAAATTTCCTCCATAGTTATAATGTTTACGTTGTGTCTTGTCACAGCATTTCACAGTCAGTTTTGGTTGAACACATAATATAATATAATTACGCTGATTGGGTAGGAAAGTGGGAGGTAAAATAAATATTAAATGTAGCCGTATTTGCTTAGAGGACAAGGGGGAAAACTTTATAAATACATACCAGGTTTTGGTGATTGTTAACACCTGAAAAGCAATTTTTTTCCACCATAATCATAATATATTAAAGAATTTTTGATAGGAGAAAATAAACCTTTAGGTCAGTAATTTCCTCAAAAATCAGTGTATACTGTCAAGTAGAAAAATTTATTGATTTATACAATACAACATATACCTAACACTACGCTTAAGGTGAGAGAGTAGGGAACGCGAGTTAAAGGCAGTTTTTTTCGTAGTTTTTTTTTTATAGAAAACATTTTTTTGCCCAAAATAAAGCAAATATTGTTATAGTAGAAACATGCAAGTTTAATTTTCTTCCTTTGGTGATGTCAACAGCTGTTCTTGAATATTTGTCATGAGCATAGCGGCATTATATGAAAAACTTTATAAATGAAGAGAAAAATTAGTCATTTAATTCCAACACACAAAAATGTTCTATTTTCTGGATGATGTCTGGTATATGCTGTACAGTACACAGGTCTATAAAATGTTGCTTATCTTAAAATTTTACCTTGATATAAACAACCTATAAGGTTTGACCTGTGTAGTTGTCCAGTGGTATGCAATGTACAAAAACACTCTACAGGTAACAAATTGCAACGAATTAACACTAATTTTTTTTTATTCGCTACATCTATTATCTGAATAAAACCCGATTGAAATTAGCTTCTGACATCCCTGTCAAAATATTTGTGTAATTTTACGTCGAAGAGAATATTTTGACTTTTTATGTAGTATAGCCAAACACCTCAAAGGTAAGAGTCTCTTTAGTCTCCATTTTCTTTATATCGGTTGACGGTAATATGTCATGTCTTGTTAAGTTATAAATAAGTTTAGTAATAATACAATTATTTTTATTATTGTCAAGTGGTTTTCAAACCATTTCATTTTCTCTTCAAGCTAGAGATCCTATATTAAATAAACTTGTTGACAAAATAGCGTTTTGTATAAATATAGCTATTCGAGAAAACACTGTTTTTTGTAGATCGTAAACCCATGCAAAAAAAGGAGGGGGGGGGGGTGGGGGGTGTTGTTCACTTTTGGTTTTGTAGTTTTTGAAATACTATGTAGTGAATGTATATATAAAATCGGATATACATAAGAATTATTTTAGCTAACAGCTCAAAGATAGACTATATCAACTTTAATCTAATATTACTACAAGTCGAGATTCATGCACCTATCACCTTTGCCAGTGTCAACTTGACACATTTAAGATTTAAAAAAACAAAGGACTTTATTTCAACGGCGATGACTCTAAGCTCATTTTTATTTAAAAAGTATCTATCGTGTAGTGTTCCGAATAAAGTTTTTACCAAATATTTAATAAATGGTATTTAATAAATGTAGAACATAATATAAGGATATAATATTTAAACAAGCAACCGTTTCTTTGTTGAATTATAGTATATTACAAGAAACCACTGAACCACGCAAATTAAAAAAACACACTAGCACATAACTAAATATAATACAAATATTCCAGGTAAAACAATTCCCCCAAAACCTCTTCCTCTGGCCGCCACTGCGAGGAGCTATCAAACACCATGAGCTATTCGCCCTGGGAGGTGGACTCCTTAGTAAATACCAACTATAATAGTTGCCTGGTTAGTCAGTTGGTAAACAATGACACAACTAAAACCATTAAAACCGAGAACCCTAGACTTAGGTTGGAGACCCTTAAAACAAATTATGGAAGCCCTAAATACCCCTTTATTACCTGTGTCCTAATCTCCGCATCCTGTGTTATGATGAAGAAAGGTACACTATGTAGAATTGCACAAGAATAACAATTCATATGTTGGAAACAAGGCAATATGGAATTTAGGTCTCTACAATGTACACTACTTTTTATATAATAATAAGAAACAAAAAACAAAACAAATTTTGAATTTTATAATATATTGTAATTATTCTAGAATGTGATGTTCGTCCCTATCTTGAGACGTCTGAACTATATACAGGCTAAAACTTATCAGCATTAATGAAATTAAAGGACAAAACTTGATATTATTTTATCCATTTTATAATATAATATAATATAATATTACATTTGGATTTACGTTTGCTTTGAAATGCGATAAAAAAAANCAGGCTAAAACTTATCAGCATTAATGAAATTAAAGGACAAAACTTGATATTATTTTATCCATTTTATAATATAATATAATATAATATTACATTTGGATTTACGTTTGCTTTGAAATGCGATAAAAAAAAAAGTAAACAAATGTATTGTTTATTATTATTATGACCCATCCTGTGGTTTGTTAGTGACAAGCTTGCTCTCTGTTTTTGCTATATGAGGAAATAATTGTCGAAATTATTACTAACCAAAAGAAAACTTGAATGTTTGTGGATAAAACTAAAACTATCCCACCCATTTGAAGATCTGGTTGAAAATAGCTCTTAGGCAACAAACAATTGTTTATCCACTTCACTTTAACGTTGTAGATTGTGTAGGCTATTGTTGGAAGATGAAGCATACTTATAGTTGAAGAAGAAACATGCGAATAGCTTTTAGTCTACCCGTATTCCAACGGGTGTCGATAAACAATATTATTCTCTGTAAATTGGCCGGCATCACACGTACATAAAAATTTAGACAATTTTCAATTTTACAACAATATGCTTTTCTCTCTCGTTTTTCACTCCTTCCTCTTTGCTCGAAAAGACGAACAAATTCACAAATTGGCATTCCCTCCCGTGGAATGACGAAAGATGAGATTATTTTAATAATAGTTTGTATAGATTTAATGTTTTAAATTACAGTAAAATACCTCATATACTATTATTTATATTTAATAAGAAAACCCATGCATAAACTCCGATTGGTTTAAACCTACCGCTACTATAAGATGAAATTACATTTCTAGTTTGCTTCAAGGATACTAGGAAAGCAAATAATCAAAGTAGGACCACTTGTATCTTTTACTACCTCAATTTATAAATTAAAATATATATTAAATAATTACATTGAACGTTTATTTAAACTAGTTGGGGTGGTTAACATAATATTTTAGTTACACATGTATAACGCATAGTTTTCAATTCAAACAAACCCTCTTTATCCGTAATGCAACACGATTTTATCTGTGGCTTTCTAGAGAATATATTATGAATGGAGTGAAATTCTGCTCGATAGAAACATTTAGACAGCATAGATTTCTGCAGTAAACATCATTACATTGTCCTTAGGTATTTTAGACCCTATATCAAAAGTGACAGTTGCAGATCACATAATTTCACGTAAGGAAAAATGAAAATTTGTTTGAGAAATTTGCTTATAGTTCTAAGAGAAAAAGTTGTTTTTTTCTATTTAAATCTTACTGTAATTCATATTTATAATTTATATAATATATACATAGGTAGCTAGATTTTTTTTTCATAAAAAGTGAATTATTCAAATCAAACTTAAACAAGGCCTCAATTTGTGTCTTAAAGCTTGAACAACTAATTATTTTGAAATTGACATATCCGTATGAAATTTTAAAACATTAAATAAATGTTTCCTTGAATGAAAAATAAATAAAAAAAATAGATATTTTTTGTTTTATTGTGAGGACTTTCAAAATATTTGCATGACTCATTAATAAAATTGTTAGTTTAAAAAAAGACATGTACATTTTCATATAATAATAGGACTTAAATACACGAAAATGCTGAAGATATTGTTAAATGTATTGTTTAAATTACTTTTTGTTTTGTTTCAATAGTATTTTTTTAATCTTAAAATTTCTCCTACCAACATCAAACCAATTGTTTGAAAATAAAATAAAATTTGTATATTACAAATAAATAGTGTTACTAATTTAACGTGTATATGAATGTCTAGATCTAGGGCTAGGCTGAAACTGAAAGCGCTTAAAAATGTAGGACAAATAAATATAATAAGAAATGAAATGTTTCACCGGAGAAGACGGCCGAGCTTCTACCGGCAGTCTCCTCTTCTAATCGCCGACTACTTGGACCGACAATCCTCGGTGAAACCTTCCCAATGATTCTATATTGTATCAATTAGCTATATTCATTATTTATATTCTGTAGTAAATTTACACTAATGAAAGTGGTCTAATAATTGATGTAATTATGGATAAACAAATAGACCCCAAGTAATTTTGTAGTAAATTTAAATAATAATAATAATGGTAACAAAGTTTTAGGTTGATATATAATTTTGTGTTAGTTGTGTTTTTATAATTAAACATTCTTACCTTTAACTAGTTTATGAGAAAAATTATATTTTTCTCGACAGCTAAAATTTAAGAATAAGCACACAATTATGACCTATTGGGGTTTACATTCTTAAAATTATCTGTAACTTAAATAACTATGATGTAGTGTTAAATAGCTTTATATTTGAGAACAAATAACGTATTTCAAATTAAATAATTGCTCATACAATACTGTTGCCCTTATTTTAAGGTAATTTGAAAAAAATATACTTCTCCCCCTTTAATTATGCTACTCCTAACATAAAAATACTTTTAATAAAATAGTAAATAAGCTTTTAAACAGCATTTCTAAGACCCTAAACGCAATTCCTTAAATAAAACTTTGTGTATTTATTTTATGCTGTTTTAAAACATCTTTCTGTCATATACTATTTGAAAATTTGTTATTGTGTGACAGTAGGTGGAATAAAGAAAGGGACCAAGAAAAGCACGAATATAACTGATTAATTACCCCAGAAAAGGAAAAAATATGGAAGTCCCAGGATATTAAAAATTAAGCTGGTAGAGAATCAATTTAGATAAGGCTTCGAACAAGTCAAAAGACAGAACACCTAATAAGAACGAGGGAAAATATATCGTCATCAACTTATCTAAATAATTTATAATACGCCCAAGTTTCAGTTAGTTTCACCTAACACTTGGATTTATTAATTTAGGCCATTTGAGAAACGTTGTTTGGATATGGATTCAAAATTTGTGATTTTGACTTATCACATAATCTATCAAACAGGATTAATTAAAATGAAATACACCAGAGAAAAGTATGTTAAGACACATATGTCTATTTCTTATAAAACCCCTTATTAATCTTGTTTGTTATTAATCTTGGGTGTACTTACTCAGTCTCCTAAAAATCCATATATTTTCCAGTGTCTTGGAGATAATTTCAGAAAATATAGTAACAAAAATTATAGACTATCAAATATTGATAAAAGTTATTTATATTTAGCTTCCAGCTTTCGAAATTGACTCCATCTATTTAAAGTCAAAGCAGCAGAACATATCTTGTAGTGTATGAAAGTATACTTTGATTTTCTTACAAATATATATTTGTATTTAGAAAACATTAATGTACTTTTTGGCGAGCAACATTGATAACATATTAATATTTTATTAGTGTTATTTTACAGGCATATACAGTGTGACCCAAAAGTCTGGACACAAAGGTGAGATCTAGTCAAATTAATGAATAACATCTTAAACTTGCTGTCCATCCTTAACAATGCAGAACACGCCGAGCTTTGAAATATTGATATAAACACGATTCGGTAACTTCACATTTCCATCAATCCTAGCACATCCATTGATGATGAGGTCCTTTAGATAATCAATCTCTGATTTTCATTGCGTACACCCTTTACTTCAGCATACCCAAGGATCCTTCTGGGATGACGTGCATTGAAAACCCCTACTATCTGTCGATATGACCACCCCTCACATTCACTCAGTAGTACCAGCTCAATACGTTCTTCATTCAATAAAATAATAGTCAATCTGTGAGCAAAACAGAAATAATGTAATAATACCTATGTGTCCAGACTTTTGGGTCACCTTATATATTATACATCAAAATTGACAGTTGTAGATTACAAGTCTTGACGTATGCATACGGGATAGTAGATTTTGTAACTTTTTCTCTCATATATGTTCAATCGCCAGAAAATTGGAGTGTATATTTATTTAAGTCTTGTAGATTTATGATTGTCAGAAAAGGTTCTTCGAACAATGGACTGACTCTAGATGGATGTCCTTGACTAGTGAAAGTAATATTTGACCTGTTTTACAAGTTTTGGGCAATATTTGATAATCCTCTATCATAACATCTTGTTGAATATGATTGTTTTTAGTTGCAATGTTTAACAAAGGGGCTAGTAACTACTAAGGGGTACTTTGGGCTAAAGAGGGCAACTAAGGTGTTCATCTACTTGGGCACTGAGACGTGTTGCAAATATTCATATAGCTCTAATTATTTAAGAAGTGGTTTGTGTCTTCCAAAATATGGTTCATCCCAAAATCTAGAAGAGTATATAGCAACATACCCATTATTCCTATACGATTCAAAGATTTAAAGTTGTGTGTGTAAAAGGTCCTAGTTCTGACATCAAAATAAATATTTAATATCATAATCTATATTTCCTTGAACAAATAAATTTAATTTTTATCAAGGTCACATAAAATAGTTAGTATTTTTAGGAATAATTTTTGTGGCTTTGAATCTTCAGAGTTTTTAATGAGATAAATGAGAAGGTTATTTGAAAATAATAAATATAAATACGAGAGAGATTTAAAGTTTTGGTATTCTCTTTAAACAAATGAACCTAAGACATATGTAATTGTTTGTTTTGTTTGTTACAAATATGAGTAGTATCTAATTTCTAAATATGTATCTAGGCTTTGGTGTGTCATGAATTATCTTAACAATGCTAGAATAGACTTAATGCCATTATATTGTTTAAATTTAAAAATGACAACGGGACACGGTAATCAAACCCGGAACTATTGGCCTGGTACTCAAAATTGATTGGGATGATTTTCGAGCTGTAACATTAGTTGGTCACCTAACCTGTTGTAAAGACGGGGGGGTATGCCTGAATGTTGGATGTGATATACTAAACCAAAAATAAAGAGAGTCAGAGTGTGTACACCTTTTTTTTTTGCATCGCCTCTCATCATCCGTTCGGGTTATACGCTTCTGTACTAATTACGCAACAGTTTTAGGGATTAAGACGCTCATATTTAGAGGAAATGTACTCACTTTCGCGTGGAGGGAGATTGGAAAATCATTTTGGAAAACCACCATCAGTACATCCTAGAGCCATTTTAAACTCGATTTCCTCGTCATCGGCAGCTTAGTCTACTGTGAGAGTAACGCCTTAGACCATACGACCAACGAAGTGGGTTGTGTGAATACTAAAATTGATACTCAGATAAATAAATATAGTTAAAAACCTATGTCTGAACATTTGTTTAGTTCAATCTGAATTTAAATTTCAATCTCCTTTATGCATAATGAGGATCAACAGTAACAAGACATATACATGGTAATATGACAACATTTAAGAATTATTACCTACTTAAAAAAAACAAAATGATTTTACCAAGTAAGTGAAGACTAAAAATCGATACTGTGAATAATAATAATTAAAATCAATAAACATTTTCAATATTTAAATAAAACCAAATAAAGCAGATTAAGAAATATTTAAATATTTAAATGTGGAATATATAACTTTTGTACATTGATGATTCCTTAAATAACTCTAAATTTTGGCTCGTCTTTTGCGATATAAATCAAATTTGTATAATCTAACTTTTGCGCTACGGATTTATGAGAGAAAAGTGCTTTGATATACCTGAGAGGACATATGAGAAGTCTACTTATTTAAGTAAGAATTTATATTTAAAAAAGGTTATTAAAAATATCAAAAAATTAAAAGTGCAACCCAATAAATTATGCAGTAACAATAACAAGAGCTATAATTAGTTTATTATATTTACCGAGCTTACAAAAATGATATAACATCTTGCGACATATTATTTTTTAATCAGTAGCGAAAGTTTTATTCTCTTTGAACAATTAAAAACTTTAAAAAAAACCAGGAACCTCCTCAACCAGTATGACGCGTCGCGCCGTGCCACCCCCACAGAGCCGCGTGGTAGTGTGACGTCACGCGTCCATCCTTCCCCTCTTCCGACGCGTCCACCTACCTCCCACCCCGCACACAACCCCTGTGCCGCCATCTTGAATGATATATGGCGTCGGTTAGCGGGCAGACCACGCAGCCATCACTCAAACCCCCGAGGCAGAAGTAGGGCTTCTAGAGGGGGTGAAAAAAAATAGAGAGCTCCCTCTTACCCCCTAAGCTCGTCTACAAGCATTCGTTTGGGGAAGTGAGGGGAGAGTGGAGGAAGCCACAGAAGTGTACAATAACTGTCGGCGTGTGAACATTAGTGTTCATTGTGTTGGCGACTGACTGACCTATTGCACCCCCCCTCTTCTCCCTCGTGAATTCCGCAATCCAGAGTGATCATAGCTAAAGCTTTATTTATGATTGATTTCAACAAGTGGAACACTTGTCGTAGAGGTGGGAATTGTAGAACTATAACTTAAGAATTTCATTTCTGAACGTTTTAAGACGTGTACAATCAATTCCTGATTTTTTTCCAACCAGTGAAGCAAAAGTATAACAAAATTTAAGCTTGACTAAGTTTCACCCCCTTCAATGGCCACATTGTCTAAGGCGTCACTCTTGAACTAGACTTGCCTATCGGTTATAGGGGAAACAGTTTTGAGTCCCTGGCGGGAGTATTGAGGGTGATTTTTCTGAAATAACTTTTCACTCTCTACATTCAAATTCAGGTGCACTTCCTCTAAACCCAACCATCCTCATCCCTATTAGCATAATTAGTATATAGTACGATCTTGTAGTTTCCCCCGTTCTTCACACGACTAAGCAGCACCAAAACAGTTTCAAATCTAAAATTAGAACCTTCAACATCCAGCTGCCTATTTTTTGATATTTATTCGTTGCACAATCCTGAGATAGCTATAACAATCATAAACCAATCATGGTAGTTGATTAATTAAAATAAATTACATATTTGAGGCAAAATATTACCTTATCCACAAACTAAGCGCAGAAACAAAAGCTACCCATAAACAATGCAATATTTACCTAAGCTTGATCATAAAGTGAGATAAACGAGATAAAAGACGTTACATAAATATGTTGGGGCTAAAAGGGCATCACAGTTCACCAAAGAACATAAATAATATACTCTGTTACAGAAGCACAATGAAAACAAAGCAACATAGTTTTTTCAAAGAACATCGTAGTACATCGATATATGTGGCCAGAAATTGTTTATTTTAATTGCTATGTCACTGCCAGGTAGGTGCTAATTAACTATCTTTTAACTTTTAGTTTTTCTATCACAACGCTAATGAATCCCCTTCCATATAATTTGTATTATAGTTTTAAAAAAAACGTCAGTTTTCCTTTAAAAAAAAGTTCAGATTTTATAGCATATCGAGAAGGTATTTTTTCTGTTAGCCATTTCCTACCCCCTATTTTTAAACTCCAAACTTTAAAAACTTGGCAAATTTAAATTTTCTCTACATGCTGAAATAATTCAAGCAATTACACCAACCCGTCCCCCCTCTTCAGTTTTCATATTCCTAATTTTGAAATTTTAAGATTTAACTGATTATTTTACGTGGTTTATTTACGTACTTGATAAATTTCAATTTCAAACCACACCAAAATGGAGTGTTATATATAATTGTATCAATTTCAAGCTATCCCATTTCACAGACTTCAATTTTGAAATACGATATGTTAAGACAACATTAAGCTCTCCAGGAAGGTCTATTGACTTACATGTCCAACTTACATTTTATGTCGCACCAAAAAGTAGTTTTTATTTTTTGTTTTAGGAACGTTGAGGGAACTCCTCTTCCCCACTTACTGCTTCTTCAATTTTAAATTTAAGGATCAGATCTTAATGGATATTTGGAGTAGTTCTCGTAACCACCTGACAAATTTTAATCTTCTACCACGAAGAAAAGTAATTTTATTAATATACTTTTGGTAGTTTTTAAACTCTCCCCCCCTCCTCATTTCACCAGTTCACCCTTATAAATAGTAAATATTTAAAACTTATTCTATTATTGAAGTAATCCCTCTACTTAATGGTAAATTTACATTTTCTGCCTCCCCTAGGAGAATTTGCCTTCCATGAAAAAAAATCGGACAATTTATATTGGATTATATACATTATCTAAACATTAATATTTATTTTATAGGTTGTTACCAATGCCTATAGCCCCAATCACAACATGGTTGCTATATTTTCGTTGATAGGGAGGTTGGGGTTTGAATCCCAATCGAGATTACTAAGGGCTTTCTCGCTAAATTGTTTCTCTTTCTCCTTTCACGCAAATGTCGGTATATTTCCTCTTAGTTCTTCTTTCCTCATCGTTAATCAATTAATATAAATATGATGCTATCCTCTGTTAATAGTAAGAAATGGAGTACGCATACCTCGATTTTGGTAGGAAGTCAGTTTCGGAGACCCTTATTTCGGACCAGAATCCTACTGTATATTAATAATTTGGTAGGATTAAAAGTCTTCCAGAATGTTACTAGGCAGTACGTTTTGAAAGGCCTTTTACCATACTAAATTACTACTATAAAGTAGGATTATGGTAAGAAAAAGAGCTTTCCAGGAGGGGTTCCAACAAAAATTCAGATATATTAAGTTGTTTTATGGTGTGTTTAAAAACATTATTTTTTAAATTACTAGGCTTGATAATAAAACAATTCTATTTTGTCTCATTGAATGATTTAATTTATGTTAGATGCACCATCCCAGAAATTGATTTTCGGTGTTCCTAAACTTTAAACTATTGTTAATATTGTTTTACAAGTGTTTATACCAAGTTGGGTTATTAGTATCTAGGACCGCACACATAGTTAACTCCGAATAAATAATGGTCCTCTCTCTCTCTCACACACACACACACCACGTAAAGACTATTTTTGGTTTGACCGTAGATTGGAATAAAGTTAACAGTACTACCCGTGGCTGAGGTAATTACAATTTAACCTAAGAAGAT
The DNA here is from genome assembly GCA_902141385.1 of Timema californicum. Lineage (NCBI taxonomy): Eukaryota > Metazoa > Arthropoda > Insecta > Phasmatodea > Timematidae > Timema > Timema californicum. The sequence goes on along the minus strand of CABFOW010002066.1, from coordinate 98,267 downwards.
ATTGAAGTCGAACAAAGTAAAGAACTTTTAAAAATATCTTACAGTGAGGTATTTTCAACACCTGACATGATAGACGAAATGTTTGAATCAAATGTAAACAAATTAATTTATCATGTAAGGCTTGTAAGCAATTTTTTAAAAAGGAGAATCACATTAACACACGACTTACAAATAACCAGGTGTTCTGTCGTTGGTGAAGATAGTTCTTATTGTTTGGGACTACACATAGTTCAAGCCCTCTAGTATAACTTTATAGTAAAAAGGAATCCCTAAAAAAATATAATTAATATTTAAAGTATTATCTGATATATATATATATATAGGGTCTCCTAAACTCGAGCCAACCTTTGAATACAATAAACCTCCCTGAATGCATCCTGCCGTGAAGGCAAGCAGCTTTGTAGGGTAAATTATCCTTTCTTTACAATATGATGTTCAATGAGACTTTTTGTCTCGTTATGTATGCAGGCTACTGTAGATTCAATATCACTTGAAGAAAAACAAGGACTACTGTAGAAGCTTGGAATATCCCTTTGCGTCTAAAATACCATCTTGTATATAGTAGTTTCCTGTTCTCCTGATCTTTCACGTATGCTCAACAAATAACGTATGTGTGTTTTAGGTTTAACTTACAAGCAAAGGGAAGAAGACCGACCCGTTACTGCTTTACAAACAGGTTTGGATGTTTCAAAACAATCACATTGTTTATTGTGTTAAAAATAGTCTCAAGTATATACTCTTTTTAAAGCAGACAAAATCTCTATCGTAATGATTCTGCCAGAATAAAATGTTTACCTATCTTTATAGCTATATGGTTATCTTCCAAAACCTTTATAATTTTTACTTTTTATTTACTATTCACTTTTCTTTAATTTTAATATGTTTCTTATTTCTTTGCCCTTTTCTTTGGTGCTATATTCTTTTCACCACTTATTACTACACATTCGTGCTATCCACAAATCTACACTAATAGTGTAAGGATGGGTAAAGCATAAACTATGAGAAATGTATCAGCATTTGTCCAGATAGTGGGTGAAACCATTTAAGAAAATCCAGCCTCAATACACCCCACCGAGGTTCAAACAACAATATCCTCATCATCGGAGTTTATTCGATTGTGAAAGTGAGGCTTTAGAGCCCCAAACTGTGATCCGCAGAGGTGTGTCACGTGATCAGCAGACGGGACACACGCCTCAGTGGCGTAGCTAGCTGACGTGTTAGCTTCATGTTGAGATAGTATACCTAGAACAGTGAGAATAAGGTTCGAATCATGGTTGGGTGAAATGTGGTAGTTTTCCCTAAATTGTTTTTCACTCTCCATCAATGTAAATGCAGGTTCACTTCCTCTAAATGCAACCTACCCCATTCTAGTGCGTTAGCGTAATTAGTAGCCTACTTTAGCGTATAACCGAACGGTTAGTAAGACGTGGTGCTAAATAATAAAAAAAAGGCAGGCGGGACCATAAGGAAATAATAAATATCATGGTAAAGAGCTGGAGATGACTAGTTTGACAGGCTAAGTCCACTATGTAGTAGAGTATTACATGTATTATGATTATTATTATTATTATCACCACGTCTTACTACCCGTTCGGGTTATACGCACTTACAATCACCCTACCATTATACATTAGCGTGAGATGAAATGGAGGACCTACCGTTTAACGTGGAATCCAAACCACGGGGGATGCCTGGCATACTCCACACTCACAAGTTGTGACTAATACATGACTCGTCAGAGGGCAAGGAAGGGTTTGGTAATCAGATAAATCTTTGTCGGGACCGAGAATTGAACCCCGGACCCCAGCACAGGAGTCTGACACCTTATATTACATGTGAAATGTGCATAAGAAACCAAGTCAAATAAAATGGTTTTTAACTGATTGATAAAAACGTACACTAGAATATTTGTGGTTTTTGAGCGATAATGTGATATTAGAAAAAATGTACAATTATTAATTTTAAAAGCTCATAGTTTATATATTCAATTGAATTGCACTAAAGATGTATTTGCTCGTTTTCTAGCCGATGTAAATTGTTTTATAACTAAGACCTAAGAAAGAAAACCCAATTCAATGGTCAAATAGTTTCTAGAGCCATTATGGTATAGACTATTACTTGTAATACCACTTTTAAATTTTTGACTTTTTTTCATTTCCAAAGCTTTTTATTAGTTTTGTATCATTTTGCACCATTAAGAAAAACGTTTTGTACACCCATTCATTTTGAGTAATTGATGTGGTTATTCTTAAGTGTGAAAGGTGCCTATTGATCATAAGATCTCTCAATATAGAATTCCACTCCAATACTCACTGACTATTAAAGGAGTCTATTGATCATAAGATCTTTCAATACAAGAATTCCACCCCAATAGTCACTGACTATTAAGCGAGAAAGGAGTCTATTGACCATAGGATACCTCACCACAAGAATTCCATCACAACACTGGATATCTCTATCATCTCTAAAGGAACTGTATGACTATTATTGGAAAACAACGTTGCAATTCTCTTGTTTCCTTGTGGTCAATATTCCCTTAAATATAAAACAAATTTCACAACGCTGGTTAGTTGATGTTGTCAGTAGATTCTTCTTACACAAACACGCCAACTTCCGACACAATTGAAAGTGATATTTGGTAACATTTAACCGAGAAAGAATGATGATAAAGTTTTCGATAAAACTTTTCTTCATAAGACCTGAAGATGATGTTGGGTGTGTAATCACAGACCAAGTAGTCTATTGGTCATAAGATCTCACACTGCACAGATTCCACTACCATAGACCCTTTTACACTTAAACGAGAAATGAGTCTATTGATGATAATATCTTTCAGTCCATGAACTCCACCACTAAAGTCTCAGAATCCTAAGCGAGAAAGGAGTATATTTATCTCAAGATGTCTCACTTTGCGTCTGCCCAAAGAAAGGCCAGCTAAATTCTGAGACTTGAGGTGTCACTAAAGTCTCGAGGCGGGGAGGAAGAAGGACAAGGGCGGAAATGAGACGACTTGGCTGGAGAGGTTGCCGATGATCAGGGGTAGGGGTGGTGGGCTCTGAATAAGGAACTAGAACATTTCGAGAGTAAGCCTCTCATTTGTGTTGGCAAAACTTACACAGCGTTATCACTTCTTTCAAGATACACGTTGAAAAAGCTGCTTTTGTGCTCCGTGGTGATGAATTTACGTTTGCGTACAGTCCATAGAAAGAGTGTTTTCTTTGGGAACATCTAAGATACGGAGATGTTTTCTTTTTTTTTAGGTTTGGATGTAGTGACTTTGTTGATAGATATGAAAAACATGACACTGTTAAGTTACTTTCATGAGAGTAAAAAGAAAAGAGGTCATTTCGTTGACAAGCTTGGGCATAAACAGCCAACTATATAAGGTTTCTTATAGTAAGAACATTATTTGACAATTTCAAATGTTACGAACATTTATATATATTCATACGTCAGGTCATCTTATCTGCATTTGTCACTTTTAACTGTAGACTATCCACATCCATAAAATAATTATCGGAATATAGTATAATGCTTTCATGATTGACATAAATTATTTGTAATTATTATTTTCTAGATCTTTTTCCCAAATATAATCCTAGAACAGTAAATTCTCGATAATTTGATTCTCAATATTTTGATGTGATTTCTATTCATCCGGAACCAGGCATGCACTCAGCCCTTCAATTTTGAATACACAATTTTAATAAACAAAACTTTCAAGGCCTAAGCGAAATTCAGCTTAAAGTTTTGTTTATATTTTTTTACATAATATGTTATTAGTTACTATTTTTACATATAAATTCAAAGTTTTTAATGCTTAAAGTTTATTGTAAATAAACTGTCGTTTCAAAGATATTTCTTACTCGCCTCGGTGCCGTAGTTAGCTAACGCGCTATTTTTGTGTTGAGCTAGGCTGCCGAGGACGGGGAGATCAAGGTTCAAATCTCGGTCCAGTTAACTGGATGTGGTTTGCCCATAGATGGGTTTCCACTCTCTCTCCATGCAAATGTGGGTTCACTTCCTCTAAATTCGACTTTCCTTATTCCTAACACATTAGCGTAATTATTTATTAAGCGTATAAACAGAACGGATAGTAAGAAGTAGTGCTAAATAAATAAATAATGTTTCTCGCTTACATGGGTGGTCACGAAGTCTAAGGAAGGTATCCAGTGTATTTTAAGGTAGACCTAAGTGCTGTGGGAGCTTTTTCCCACATTGATGTATCAGTGCCGTTTTCTCATCTTATTTCTATGTTATTATTATTATTATTATTAGCACCGCGTCTTACTACCCGTTCGGGTTATACGCACTTACGCTAATGTGTAATGGTAGGGTGATTGTGAGATGAAATGGAGGACCTACAGTTTAACGTGGAATCCGAACCACGGTGGAGGCCTGGCATTCCCCACATTCACAAGATGTCTTGTCAGAGGTGAAGGAAGGGTTTGGTAATCAGATAAATCTGTGCCGGGACCGAGGATTGAACCCCGGCCGCCAGCACAGAAGTCTGACACCTTACCCCTAGACCACCA
>CABFOW010002066.1:73478-93528 GCA_902141385.1 Timema californicum | reverse complement strand
ATCTTGTGAATGTGGGGAATGCCAGGCCTCCACCGTGGTTCGGATTCCACGTTAAACTGTAGGTCCTCCATTTCATCTCACAATCACCCTACCATTACACATTAGCGTAAGTGCGTATAGCTCGAACGGGTAATAAGACGTGGTAATAATAATAATAATAAGTTTTCCACTACACTGGAAAATACCCCTTCTCCCCCACCACAAAACACACGTGTACACTTCCCCGTATCTTCTATCCTCTATGAAACCGTATGCTGAAAAAGTGACCAACGGTTTTCTATTCGTTACAGATTTTGTCACGTAAAAAATAAAATAAAAAAATCTCTGGTTTTGTCTCGTACGTACATCTCATTGGTATTCCTAGTCGTGAACAGACATACAGCATCGGGTCGCGTCCGTGGGTGACAGAAGGGTGATGGTTGGACCCAAAAATAAGTTCGACTTGAAAGAGGAGGGAGAGGGTTTTTAGAGAGCAGAGTGCTTTTTTATTTTCAAAAGGGAGGAAGAGGGGAGATGTGTGGGGATAAAAATTCAGGTCGTGACTGGAGCATTTTAAAAAACTATCAGTATTCTTGCCCTAGCAGACGGGCACATACGTGGTCGTTGAGAGAGGGGCTCCTAGCTCCCTTCTCCCCCCCCCATTCCCCACCTTTTTTTTACTTCTATCCTCATGATACCCTCTACGCACCCTTACCGAAAAACCTCGTTCTTTTTCGCAAGTACAAGTCCCTAACGGGGGGGTCTAAGGGAGGGAAATAAAGGCTGAAGGCCACTTACACCCTTATATGACTTCTAACCCCTTTTAGTAACATCGCGAATTCATCACCACCACCTTTAATTGCCATGAGCTTTGCTTTGTTTTGTTTGAATAATTATGATTTCTAGATAGTACGATATTTGTTTTCTTCTTGTTTTTATACCGCAAAATAAAATGGGTGTGATTTTTTATTGATATTTTATTTTTAATAAAATTGATTTTGTCAAAAGAATATCTTAGAGGAAATACTTCAACATAAGCGTGGAGGGGGCTTGAAAACCCAGAGGAAAAATAAACTATAGTGAAATCTTCCCGATTTACTTGGTCGAGATTCGAAACCCAAATTTTAAGGAAACATACAATATTTCAGGATGGTAATTAAATAGAAAGAAAAAATGCTCATAATACATAGGGAAGGTTTGTGTACAGTGGCCTTTAGAAAGATAGCAAAGCTAAATCTCGACTATAAAGTACATAAACAGTGTTTTCGAAATTAGATTAATACATATTAAGCTCACATCAACTATATAATCTCCAAATAACATTGTCTCACTCTCTCGTCCACGCTAGGTCATGAAGACGTGCTTAGCTCATTTTAATATACAAATTGTGTATAACCCGAACGGGTAGTAAGGCGCGGTGCTAATAATAATATAATATACAAAGACATAACTAAACCACTTGTTTGTTCTCGACAAGCTATAATTACATGTTAATCTCACAAAGACTATTGGATACAAGAACCATATCGTGACACTTACTCTACCTTGCCTGGAAATGTTAAGCTAATATTGACTATAGAATTCAAGTATAACATAAGAACACTTGCTCATCCTTGCTAGGAAATTAATAAATGTTAAGCCCATCTTGACTATAGAATTAAAGTATAACATAGGAACACTTACTCATCCTTGCCAGAAAATGAAGAAACGTTAATCTCATCTCGACTATAGAATTCAAGGATAACATCAGAACACTTGCTCGTACTTGGCAGGAAATGAAGAAATGTTAAGCTCATCTCTACTATAGAATTCTAGTATAACACAGGAACACTTTGCCTGTCCATGCCAGGAAATGAAGAAATGTTAAGCTCATCTCTACTATAAAATTCAAGGATAACATCGGAACACTTGCTCGTCCTTAGCAGGAAATGAAAATCTCATCTCTTCTGTTTAATTTAGATAAAAGCTAACATGCGTCAGGCAAGAAGCACACGCTCAGCAATAGAATTTAGGAGGGTGTAGTTTGCAATGCAGACAATCAAATGTGTAGTGTCGAATATAATATGTTAATTTGATCCCTTAATTATTACATCAATATTCACACCTCTAATTATCTTTACTTAACCATAATGAATACCTTTATATAAACATTTAGTCAATAAATAAAAATACCAAAATTTATTTCCATTATATTGGGATCTTTTCTAAACTCTCTTACGGGTAGCGTTTATGATTAATAATTGAATTACCTGAAAGGTTGTAGCTACTTGTCAAAGGTTGTACAATTTGTATTTGAATTTGGTTTACTGTTATTTATTTCTGAAAATGATAATTATTTCCACCGTGTTTTAGTAAGCCTACTCTTTCTGGTTAGACACACCTAATATTTAGCACCATGTCATCTATATATAGTATTACATCTTAGTACCCGTTCGGGCTATACGTAATCGTTAAATTAATGAAGTTAATGTGTTAGGGATGAGGAAGGTTGAATTTAGAGGAAGTGCACCCATATTTACGTGGAGTTAGTGATAAATCCATTTAAGATAAGTACACCCTACCGAGATTAAAAGTTTGATCTCCTCATCGGCAGTTTAATCTGCTACGAGACTCGCGCGTTAGACCATGCGGCCACCGAAGTGGGAATGTAGTTTATTAATCACGATAGTTATAAAGGGAGGGGTAAGGTATAATTTAATAGTAAATGTACTAACATTTTCGTTTAGAGATAGTGGAAAACCGTTTAGGTGTGCGATTAAAATGAATGTGAATCTATGTTTGCATGGAATCGTGTGAAATAATACAGTTACACATTCTTCACATGATTACAATTTGTCCAAGAAAATTATTATTACATGGTAGTAATATTACCATTTGATTAAACCAAACCATCACTATTGAGCACGCAAACTAGGAAACGAGTCTCGTATTGTCTTGTTTTCAGGAATGGGGACGGTACGTTTAGGCTCAAATCTCCATCCTTGATATTGAAGTGTTTTTTAAAATATTTTTTCACTCTCTCTCCACGCTAATAAAGATAGAATCGGGTACATTTATTCGAAAATTCCTCTTCCCCTGTTCCTATTTCAATAGTGTAAATATACGGATAGTATAGATGGGTAGTATAAAGTGGTGCACTTAAAGATATTAATAAAAATGGTGACGATTTCAAAAAATGTTGTCACTGCGTCTTTGGACTACATGCAAATATACTAACTACGCAAAGGTGCTAGAGATGAGTAAAGTCTATTTTATAGGAAATGTACCCGCATTTGCGTGAAAGTAAAATGGAAGAACCTTTGATTAAAATATCCTCTAAGTACATTCGACTGTGATTTAAACTTCCAATCTCCTCGTCATCGGCGGTCCAATTGACTGCGAATATGACTTCTTAGATTCAGACCATTCGACCATCTAAGCGAGTCAAAATTTAATAAATTCTCACAAAGGCCGCCTGTAATTTATAATCAATAGATTTAAACCTGATATTTTACAAAAAATGTTAAATAGAACTGAGCTAAATAGACAAATTTCTTCGTAGTTGTTATTTCATTCACTAAAGTATTTTTTGCTTTGGACTTGAAAATATCTGAAGATTTATTTACTTCACTTTACATCCATTACTGTTTCAATTCTATAGCCTGGGTCAGTTTTTTTTTATTCGACCATATATCTTTATACTGCCGGATTTCTAGGCCAGGGGTGTAAAACATGCGGCATACGGGAGTGTTTAAACCGGCTCTACCAGAGTTTTACTCGATGTATTTTGGTGATAACTATCTTACAATCAAAATGAACAGAGCTAAGATACTATTAATGTTCAGAAGTACATACATTTGTGAACAGTTTCTCTACCTTTTAAAATTGAATAAATCCAAGTTAAGAAATTATCTTACAGATTAACATTTACAAAGCTCTATGAGGATTGTTTCAAATTAAAATTATTTCTCCAGGTTTTGATAGTTTAGTAAGTGGGAAGTGATACCGGATTTCCAACAAGCAGTATCTGTGATAAAATACGATCCCAACATTTTGTTTTCAATGAAAAATATTTGAATTTTGAAATACGTTTATTTTAAATGTTTATGTCATAAATGATTATTTTTTATTTGGCAATTGTTTTTAATATTATTAATTGACAATCAACAAATTTTTTTTTAATTTGCCTTTTGCGTCCGTATTAAAAGTAAATATGTTTGTAGAATTCAGTGTACCTTAAGAATGAATAGAGTTTTAGGGGGGGAAATGGTAGGTTTTTTAATTATGTATAAACATTTAAAATGTATAATATAGGTCTGATATATGAAGAAAAAAAAACCTATGTTCGGCCCACAATGCCTCCTTAATGATATAATGCGGCCCTCACACCTGTTTGAGTTTGACACCCCTGTTATAAGCCTTTCGTAGCTTCATGTGCCTTATAATCTAACTTAAGACTAGGACAGGCACAACATCTAGTCCCTGGCCGTCAATTTATCAATGTGAAAGGGTAAACACTTATTTCCGGCCATGCTGGGAATCTAACCCGAGACCCTTAGCTCAGTAGACAGACACGCTATTGACTGAGCAAAAGTGCCGGACATCTGAAGACTTCTATCGATATTTAAAAATGACAACTTTCAAGCCAAACAGATCATGAAATGGGTTGTACTGCAAATAGGACCCGTTACATAACATACGCACTGCCATTACCGGTGCTATCCGATCCGTTAATTAATAACACTGGCGAGATTTATTTCTGTTTGTTTTGAGTATAGTTTCAGGCAACAAACTTGACATGTTAACAGAAAGGGACCAAGGAAGTGGCTGAGGGAAGTGAGCGCGTCATAGCAATTAGTCCTTTTCCTGGCAGGTCAAAACATCCCACGGATAGTCTACCTGACTTTGAACTGAAATACCATAGCTTTTGTTTCACCACGTCCTTACACCCATTTACGCTACACGTATACTTTGTTTACGCTGATAAAGAAGGGAGGCATAAGGTGGAATTGTAAAGGAGTTTTTCTCGCGTTTCGCAAGGGCTGAGAGTGTGAAAGCATTTAAAAAAAACACTCAGTACCCCCGTCGTGGATTACAACCCTGAAATCCCTTCAATGACAGTCAGGTCCAGTGATTCCCAAACTATGCGTCGTGACGCCCTTGGGCGTCACTGGTCTTGGTCAGGGGCGTCGCGGCTATAAGAAAAAACTAAAACTTATAACTTAATGTATGGTGAAATACAACATACACATTTTCATTACGTCTATTCGTACATATTTTAAACACTGGAGTTAAGTCATAAAAGAAAACACATACTTTTCTTGTGAAAGCGCTCCCTTCGAATGAGTTACGGTTTCTAATGCTCCTTGAAAATATTGGATACAGGGGTGTCGCATGAAAAATCCGACATGTGAAGGGCGGAATGGTTTCAAAAAGTTTGGGAACCCCGGGGTCTAACCTATTGCGATAGTTACGCCTTGGCTTATCTGACCAGTGAAACGGGCTTACATGTATTTTAACAGATTAACATTTTAGGAAAGAGGAAGGTAGGAATTTAGAGAAAATGTGTTCACATTTGCATGGAGAGAGTGTGAAACCATACAGGAACAATTCAACTTCAATACAGTTTGCTGTGATTATAGCCTTAATTATAATCTTTACCTCCATATCACCAGTCAACAAAACTAAGTACCCACTTCGGTGGCAGTATGGTCTAATGCACTACTCTTGCAGTAGACTAGACTGCAGATGACGGGGAGATTGAGGTTCGAATTTTGGTCAGGCATACAGAGGTTAGTTTTCTTAAATGGTTTTCCAATCTCCCTCCACGCAAATGTGAGTACACTTAATCTAAATACAACCATCCCAATCCCTGAAACCATCAGCATAATTAGTAAATAAGTCTAATCAGAATAGGTAGAAAGACACGCTGCCTAAAAACACAACTAAGTGAACCTGAAATTTAGACCATGTGCCCACCAATAAGGGTTTCCAAACCCTTACTTCACCTCTGACAAGACATCTTGTGAATGTGGGTAATGCCAGGCCTCCGCCGTGGTTCGGATTCCACGTTAAACTGTAGGTCCTCCATTTCATCTCACAATCACCCTACCATTACACATTAGCGTAAGTGCGTATAACCCGAACTGGTAATAAGACGCGGTGCTAATAATAATAATAATAATAGTAATAATAATAAGGGTTTCAAAAATATTTCAATATTGACTTATTTTATATATTATAATGTGAATAGAAAAAATATTTTGTCAATCCTTATTAGTATCATCATCAACATTAACAAATGGCTTGTATAACGGCTTAGGTTATGTAAGAAGTCAGTATAGAGAAAATGCACCTAAATTAGTGTGCAGTGTAGTTGAGAAAATTAAGTGATAAGTCATGCGTGTCAAACCAACCCCAATGTTCGTAGCATATATTCGAACTTAGCTAGCTAGCTCTCTCCAGCTACCAGAGATCCAGAAAAAGAGAGAGACTAACGCCTATAACAATATGACCATTGGCTTACCATGAGTTAGACCTACACGCTTATTTATTGAAGAACGTTTGTATTATTTTAGAAATGGTTTGTTATTTTAAAATAGGGTTCACGCCAGGATAGAAGCGAAATATATCAACATCTGTTTACATTGTTAAAACCTTATATTTTAAGTTTTATTGTTTATATTTTCTAAAAGTTCCAAGATCAAAGTAAATTGTAAGAAACATAATATTAAATTCCTCGGCACTTTGACTGAAAGTGTTATGTTTGATTACTATAGCTTAAATCAAATTCTGGTAGGACTATCAATATTAGTATCATGTTAAATAAGTTTCTTATGTACTATCACAACATATTACTAAATGTCCAGGCTATATGCATAGATAATCATTACCATAATGGGGTAGGGATGGTGAAGGAAGCATTTTAGAGGAAGTCTTCCCGTAGATGTGTGGAAGTTCAGTGTGAAAATTTTGTAAAATAAATGGTACGCCGCTCCGCACGGACTTTCTCACTCCATTGTATAAAAATTGAGATATTTACTCGAAACTCGTAATATATGTGAAATGAAATAATATACACAAGCAAACCCGAGAAAAAATTGCGTTATACTTACGTTGACCATTTTTTGACTCCCAGATTTAAATTTTATGATTTTCTTTCTAAAGAATTAAAGTCCTCACTAGTATATTTGTAAAAAAAAAAAAGAGATCGATAATGGGTTCACAAAGGTAAATACATATTATCAAAATTTTGAGTTCCGTTTAAAATTCTCAAAGTTTTATTAGGGTTTGCACATCTTAAAGGTTATCGCCTTTTTATTAAATTCTTCATTTATAAATTTAGACCAATAAAAAAGGTCAGTATTGGATATTGAGTCTTAGATAATAGTGATAAATCATTGCCATATAAAAATTTTCCCTAAAAGGTTGGAAGAAAGAAAACATTCACTTTTTGAGAGACTTACTCATTTCTTATTCTATAGCATTAAAGAATTATTGCGTTAAAACTTAAGTAGTATCTCTTTACAGCTAAAGCTCACAAAAGTGTATTAATATATTTGACAATATCACATGTTTGTTTTATAAAGATATATTTCAAATACATAGTTTTAATTTTTAATAGTACTAACATTTTCAATGATAATTTATTTAGTATCTCAAAGAGTTGCGAAGATATGGAAATTTCCTCTTCTGTAAAGCACTCTAAAATTCATTTTTATAGGAAAATTAAAATAGCCATTTTGTTTGTAATCTTAATCAATGCATAGATACAAATTAATATCAAAATCATTAGAGCATATTTTGTGAAAATCGATTTTTTCTCTTTTCGACCTTTACTAAACGTACTCTTAATTTTAGGGTTAAACAGACACACAGACAGACAGCATTGCAAAAACAACTTTTTATGATTCGGGGTGTCATGAAACATTGACATCCATCAATGTTTCGGGTTAGATTTTTTGACGGTCGCAATACTTTACTTTTAGTGTTCTAAAAGTTAAAATATATATATTTACGATTTGCTTGAAAATTATTGTTTTTATAAAAATATTTTATTATAATATATTTTTAATATACATACAGTCTCATATCTCAAATAGTTTGGAGATATGATACAAGAAATTAGAATTTACGCATCAGACCAGGTCCCTTTAATGTCATTTTGGCGTAAAAATGAGAGCGTCAATTTTGTTTATATTATTGATCAATGTTTAGAAATGAAAATTAATCAAAATTATTAGAACCGATTTTGATAAAATCGATTTTTTCTTTTTTACGTTCTCAAGTAAACTACTCTTAATTTTAGGGGTAGACATACAATTCCAAAAACCCCTCTGGGCAACCCGATGAAAATTCTAGATATCAAGTTTTAACCCGATCCGTAAAATAGTTTAGTCTCAAGTTGGAGGTACAGACAAACAGACGGAAATTTAAAAACCACTTTTTCGGACTCGGGGGGGTTATGAAACGTTGAAATTAATCAAAATCTCGAGTAATATTTTGTTGTTGATCACGATACTTCCTCTACCTGTAAGATAGTGAGAAAGTAAAAACAAACATCCTCAAGTAAATCCGGCCGGGATTAAAGCCTGGAGGTGACCTGGCGGTCTAGGGGTAAGGTGTCAGACTTCTGTGCTGGCGGCTGGGGTTCAATCCTCGGTCCCGGCACAGATTTATCTGATGACCAAACCCTTCCTTCACCTCTGACAAGACATCTTGTGAATGTGAGGAATGCCAGGTCTCCACCGTGGTTCAGATTCCACGTTAAACTGTAGGGCCTTCATTTCATCTCACAATCACCCTACCATTACACATTAGCGTAAGTGCGTATAACCCGAACGGGTAGTACGACGCGGTGCTAATAATAATGATAATTTAAGCCTGGAGCTCTCCGTTATCAACAGGCCGGTCTAACATAAAGAGTGACGCCCTGAGACCATACGGTGAACAAAGTGGTATGTAAAATATGTTATTTGGCTTAAATCATCGTTGGGCATTTGGTCTAAATGTCAACTTAATTTAGTCTGATTTGTCTGTTGTATTTGGAATTCTGGTCATATATACTGGGGCCGATTTTCTTTTGCTTTGATAAAAAGCGTCACATAAAAAAATCCAACCAAGGGGAAAACTAACCGAACAGAATTTTAGTTTTTGGAGCATAAACATTTATTCTAAGATAATATATGACTGATTAAGTGCTTAAGATGACCCATATATGTAATTTCCATAGTAAATACCTATTAGTGAAGAAATTTTCCTTTAAGTAGACGATGATGCTCTTAAGGTGGGGAAGGGGGAGTTAAACTTAATTTAATTTCAATATTTCGGTGGTTTTTATAGCAAGAAAATTTGTTGGCAAAATAAATACATTGTTCTTCAGTGGCTACCTTAATTTATTTCTCTACACATGATCATTATTATTGTTATTATTATTATTACTATCATCATGTATTCTTTCTCAAGACATATCTATTCATTTTGCCAGTAAGCTTAGACCTCCAATATGCCCTGTTATCTTCCTCATCCTTCAGCATCAATACATTTCTTCTTTAATTCAAGTCATCCAATATTTAAATCCTCCTCCTTCCTAAGCTCCTCTTGCCTTCTATGACGTCATACAGAAGACAGTTCTTCTTAAAAATATGACCAATACACACAACAGTACGGAAATATTTTTTATAATCATCATACAATTTGTCTAGGACTATCTCTCTTCCCTAAAAAAAAGATTTGTATAAATTTCTTGGTGCCCCTGACATATATTCAGTAAACTGGAGTTTACAAGCTATACGTAAGAAATTAAATAAAATATATCTTCTGACGGAATGTGTTCTTTATTTTGGCCAAAAATCTGTTTTGTTGCAAATATTGGGGGAAAAAAGTGGGCTATAGTTCATGGTCCCTTTACACCTAACTTTAAGATTTTTTTAATTATACGTTTTTCCCAGTTTGGTTTTGGAGTATCAATGTATCTGCCTCGATACCATCAACTTAAATTTGATATATAAATCTTGGAAGAACAAATAACAGTTAACGCCCTACATATATTTACGTCTGTACCGTAACTATTTCCATTCATAGCTCTTGTGATGTATATTTCTGTATCACTGAACCCATTAATTCCCGCCCTTCCAAATTTATGAATGGAGCCTGCCAGACTCTAAAGGGAAACGTATGAATGAAACGAACGGAGTCTATAACTGGATAATGACTTTGAAGCCTTCTTTTTCGGTGCTAATTGTCCGGCCTGAGGGGGTCGTGTCAGAAATGTACTCAGCACACATAGTAATGGGGGGGGGGCGGGGAGCGACAAGATGTATGACTCCGACACGTCCATTGACCATGACAATGGAATGTGTTTAGTTCTATATTCATCACTGATGAAGTGTTTCAATATGCCCTCGTTTCTCAAAAGACGTGTGAAATTTACGAACAATTGATTTATTTTTCCTAATACCAGTTCTAGCTATATGCATATATAGACCCTACTAATTACTATAGTGGGTGAAAGGTCGCTAAGGTTAAATTTATGACAAGTGTATCCGCATTTGTGTGATAGGAGGTCGAGAAGCCATTATTATTACAGCTGACCAGGATTATTCGAATCCCGATCTCCTATTTATTGAAAGTCCAATCTATTTAGAAAGTAAAGCCTTAGAATTTAGATCACTCAATCACCGAAATGTCTTCTTTTTTCCCTCTCTTTTCGCCTCATCTTAAGTACGCGTCAGGACTATACTCAAGCAGAATTTGCGTTAGCTGTGTTAGTAGAGTAAGAATAAGGAAGGTAACATTTTAGAGGATATATACCCACATTTGTGTGAAGGTAAAGTGGGAAATGATTCATGAAAATTCCTTCTAAATACACCCGATTGGGATTCGAAAGTCGATCTCCCCCTGACCGATGACACGAGATTGACGTGTTGAAGATGCTATCAGGGATGTGGGTATTTTATGAATAAATTCCATTTCGTAAGCCTAGTTATTTTAATTTACTATAATATACTTTTGTAGGGATATATCACGGTTGAAATACTAGTGGCTAGACACTTTCTACACCCACCACCAGGATCACGCAGTTTAAGAAGTCAGTTTATTTAAAATATATTGTGGATTTGGTTGCTGGGAGATTAGGGTTCGAATTTAGGATAGGTGCACTGGAACGAAGGATTACCACGTAGTTTTCCCATTCTATATCTACGCTAATATGAGTGCATTTCTTCTAATACTATCTTAACTATCACTAGCCATCAAATTATGCCACTAATAACGTTGGTGTTAAATGTACCAATAAAATAAAGAGAACGGTACAATTTTATATACTTTTTCATACAATGTTTTATTAAATCATCTATCAATCAACAACCTCTAAACAGGTTCTCCTCAGAAAAAAACTATTCTTGAACATTAAAAAAACATAAAAATCGCATTTTTATTCCTTATACAAGACACTCTCAAGTTACCCATTTTAACAAAAATATTTGAAAAATTTCAAATTTTCCAAAATTCGTCATTGATAAACTATGTCATGTCAAACAATATTATTTTTAAACCTAATTGTCAAATATACAGTATTTTTGTAAAAATTCAAAGATTTCAAAAATTAGTCACCACTAAGCTACACCTTAATTTAGGACGAGAATAAAAATTTAAAAACAAAGAAACATCTAAATACAAATTTGAAATAAATTTATCAAACTATTTTATTTGTAGCTCCAGCGATAGACAGGCAGACAGAGAGACATAGGAATATATATTGTGGGATTCATATTTTTAGATTCAAGGACACATGAGACTTTAGGGTTGGCTATAAACCCAAGGTTGAAGATTTTCACGATTACCAAATAAATTAAAGATATATTCTGATTTGTCTGGAGCCTTAACTACTCATATAGCACGTAGTAATTTAATATTTATGCCATGTTCTATCCCCACTCCAGTCGGAAAAAATATCATTTGGTGAAATAGTGGCTAACGACTAATAACTAATGAACCACATACTGGGTGCTGAGTTAGTTATATATTCAAATTAGCTTTTAAATCATGTCTCAATATAATAATTTGGTACATAAAGTGCAATTTAAAGTAACCAATCCCTTGTAAAATAATATAAAGTATTTCTCAAACTGCTGTGGTTTAATTTTGTTTAGAATTTTCTTGTCAGACGTTTGACTATAGGGATTTGGATGTGTACTTATAGAGAGCTTCGAATAGTTACAATCTCAACAGATTTCGTAAAAAGGGACGTTTAAAATCCTTCACGAGCAAGATTCGTTTCAGAATATCCAAAAAATGGCTGACATGAGTCAGACACATATCAAATCAAATATATAAGCCATGGCTACGGATTACCGTATGATATCAATATTAAAATAATCTTTATACTAGATTTTAGAATCTAATGGTTTTAGTTTATTAAAATACTTCTTATATAATTGTATAACAAAATAACATATATAGAATCCCCTCAAAGATGGTTTGTAGTTTCAAATAAAGAATTTTTTTCTAAAGTCTTGCAAACCTCCACAGTCCACACACACTAATGAATAAATACCATCAAGGCACCACTAATATCAGTGCTGGGGCCTGGCACCAAACATCAAGTTGACTGTGTAATGCTATCATGTTGGATGCACATCGACCATACACCCTGTAACTTAGGTCACTGTCCGAACACTGAAGACCCAAACAACCCATAAAGGCCCCACTGATACCAGCCCTGATAAAATAAACCAAGTGGCCTGTATGTTGACTAAATAACACCATCATGTTAGCTGAACATCGAGCATACAACCTAGAAGCCAGGCAAGGTTCTATACACTATTACCTAAGCTACCCATCAAGGCCCCACTGCTACCAGTCCTTGTAAAACACATAAAGTTGTCTGTATTTTGACGACATAGCACCATCAAGTTAGCTGGACATGAAGCATGCATCCTGGAAGCCAGGCAACGTTATATACACTTATGATACAAACCACCCATAAAGGCCCCACTGCTACCAGTCCTTGCAAAACTTATCAATCTACCGGTGTATTGACAATAAACTGTCATAGGATGACCTGGCAGTCCAGGGGTAAGGTGTAAAAGACTTCTGTGCTGGGGGCCTGGGGTTAAATCCTCGGTCCCGGCACGAATTTATTTGATTGCCAAACCCTTCCTTCACCTCTGACAAGACGTGTATTAAACACAATTTGTAAATGTGTGGAATGCAAGGCCTCCACCGTGGTTTGAATCCCACGTTAAACTGTAAGTCCTCCATTTCATCTCATAATAACCCTACCATTACACATTAGTGCGTACAACCCGAACTGGTAATAAGACGCGGTGCTAATAATAATAGTTACTATAAGCTGTCAGCATGTTGACTGCACATGGAGCATACATTCTGCAAGCCAGGCAACGCTCCACACACTGATGAAACAAACAGGCCATCGTCGCGCCACTGCTACCAGTTACTGTAAAACACATCAAGTTGCCTGTATATTGACTATAGGCCATCTGCATGTTGACTGCACATGGAGCATACATTCTGCAAGCCAGGCAACGCTCCACACACTGATGAAACAAACAGGCCATCGTCGCGCCACTGCTACCAGTTACTGTAAAACACATCAAGTTGCCTGTATATTGACTATAGGCCATCTGCATGTTGACTGCACATGGAGCATACATTCTGCAAGCCAGGCAACGCTCCACACACTGATGAAACAAACAGGCCATCGTCGCGCCACTGCTACCAGTTACTGTAAAACACATCAAGTTGCCTGTATATTGACTATAGGCCATCTGCATGTTGACTGCACATGGAGCATACATTCTGCAAGCCAGGCAACGCTCCACACACTGATGAAACAAACAGGCCATCGTCGCGCCACTGCTACCAGTTACTGTAAAACACATCAAGTTGCCTGTATATTGACTATAGGCCATCTGCATGTTGACTGCACATGGAGCATACATTCTGCAAGCCAGGCAACGCTCCACACACTGATGAAACAAACAGGCCATCGTCGCGCCACTGCTACCAGTTACTGTAAAACACATCAAGTTGCCTGTATATTGACTATAGGCCATCTGCATGTTGACTGCACACGGAGCATACATTCTGCAAGCCAGGCAACGCTCCACACACTGATGAAACAAACAGGCCATCGTCGCGCCACTGCTACCAGTTACTGTAAAACACATCAAGCTGCCTGTATATTGACTATAGGCCGTCTGCATGTTGGCCGCGCACGGAGCATACATCCTGCAAGCCAGGCAACGCTCCACACACTGATGACCCAAACATCCCATCAAAACTCCACTATCTTAGGTGTTATCACAGTGGGCTAATAGCAATCACGTCTACCCGTGGCGTGTTTACCGCGTCTAACATGTTACTCTGGAGATACGGTAACATCCTCAAAGTGTCAAGTTTCTCTTCTAGTGGTAGAATCGACTCAACACATACATTATGACACATTACAATTTTATACATTCTCGTTTCTTGTTTCAAAGTCACTTCTTAAAATGATCAAAACTAGATCCTTGTTAAAACATGTTCTAATGATTTTGTTCTTTTAAGCGTCCCACTATTTCGAAATAAAGAAGGCCTAATAAAGAAGAAAGATACAAAACATAATCTCAGTTAAATAATCGTAATTTAGTTTTCACCTGAACCATTGTGCCCGTTGACAAAGGTGTCAGTCTTATATTCCCTGATTTTCTAGTGGAGTGCATGTCGATGTCCGAATTTCAATCAGTTGTACTGAATCCTGAGGTTTTTTCCTCACTTTCTCTCAACGGAAATGCTGTTACATTTATTCATATGAGGATAGACCAGACTGGAATTAAGACGCGGTAGGTCTTTAGAAAAGTCCAGTAATCCATTTAGAAATTATGTATGGTTTATAAAAATTTTCTAAAAAATAAAAATTCAGGATAAAACAAAACATTCAAAGCTATCGAGATGGTGCTTACTAACGTAAAGAAAAAAAAACTTATGTTTTTTTACTACTTTTTTTCCAATTTCTATCTGGAGAATTTCCTCCTCCATTGCTACACGCACACTTCTTACACGATTTTGGCCCCCCTCACCACCTTCACCACCCTCCCCTCACACCTTCCTACTACTTTTTCCCCATTTCACACCTTGTGTTGTTTTGTTCGATCGGTTTCACCCCCTTCTAACACTTTTCAAGACACAGCTTCTTACTTCACACGTCTCCAAGGAGATGAGTGTGTTCCATCCAGGAGGTGTGGAAGGGAGGAGGAAGGGGGCAAGAATTCCATTTGCCTGATATATAGTTGTAAGAATAGAAAAATACAAATCTGTGTTTTGTTTTAGTGCTTTTGAATGTCATTGTGTTGGTTAATAATAACATTTACAAAGAAAAGTGCAATAGGTCTCAACAACAGTACAAAATATTCACTTATTTACATTAATGGGGTAGTGACAAGTGAGTAAGAGTTTAGAATAAATGTACTGGTACCCGAATTTTCTAAGACGAGAGTAACAAAACATTTGGGGAAAAAATACGTTCAGTTCACACTCGTCTAGGATACTAAAACCTAGAGTCCATTCAACATAGGAGTGGGGTGACCTGGTGGTCTAGGGGTAAGGGTCGGACCTATGTGCTGGGGCCCGGGGTTCAATCCTTGGTCCCGGCTCATATTTATCTGATTACCAAACCCTTCCTTCACCTCTGACAAGACGTATATTAATCCCAACTTGTGAATGTGGGGAATGCCAGGCCTCCACCGTGGTTCGGATTCCACGTTAAACTGTATGTCCTCCTTTTCATCTCACAATCACCCTTCAATTACACATTAGCATAAGTGCAATAATAACATAGGAGTGGTGGTAACTGAGAGCTAGCAGAAGGTGTAAAAACTGTTAAAAGAAACACTTAATTAAAAACAAATGTTTTGTTGTGTATGTTTTGACTGCCAAAAGTGATAACAAATCAACATATTATCTTTCAGATCATGGATACATTAAAATATATCTGGTAACATTTACCAGCGTAGATGAGTGCATACATACCTCCACATCACCAGCAAAGATGAATAGATGAGTGTGATATTCAGCCTTAATGTGGATTGTAGTAACTTATTCTATCTATTTAAATTAAAAGTACGAAAAGACTAAAGTTCACCTACAAAAAAAGATGGTAAACTCAATGATAAATAGGGAAAAAACCAACACCGAGGTAACCCAGTTGTAGTTTAAACCTGGCTATCCAGATCAGAGTCCAACACCGTTTTAACACCTACCTAAACAGATAAGTGCATAATTATGCAATTGATTATTTACTCAAGCATGTACTTACGTACTCGCCCACATATCGTTATAGAACGTTGTAGCCTATTCAATTTTGAAACTAGTTCGGGTTATACGCTTTTAAAATTACTAATAGTTTACAATACAAAGCAAACATACAAAATATGGCTACATTTAAAACCATGTAACGTATTGAAATAAAATAATAGCTTCATACTTTTCGATCATCATTTTTTTGTATCTACTGTCTCTTGCTCATTTTAAGCAAAAAACTTAGTCATAACGGTTTTATACACAAACATAAATGTTAAAATAATTATTTTAGCACCGCGTCTTACTACCCGTTTGGGTTATACGCTTTAAGTACTAATTATGCTAATGGATTAGGAATTGGGAAGGTTGAATTAGAGGAAGTGAACCTGCATTTGCATGGAGGGATAAATGTTAAAAGAATATAGGTATTTATTTTTAAGAAGAAAATATTCTTTATTTTAATTAATTCATCTCTTGATATAACATTAGTGATAGTAAAATTACACTTTTTCACTAATATAAAATCAGACAGACAATTTAGACCAGGCATAAAAACTTTTGGCCCGCGGGCCGCATTTGGCCCGATTTATCATTCTGTGTGGCCCGTGGATCTTAAGATCAACAACAAACATACAAAGTGGCCCAAATTTGTCTCTTTATAAACATTGTAGGAATACAATATTTGAGATTATGACATTTTTGTAAATTGGTCATTACTTGGTGAAATCTAGAAAAGGAGGTTGGTGTGCAAACTTTAACAAGCTACTCACCAAAGATCGACTCATAAAAATGGTTAAATTTACACACAAAATAAATGCACACACAAGTGTTTTTTCACTCATGAAAAGGAACAAAAACCTAAGGGATCACTTTTACCGATACACATTTGTCATCTATTCGGAACGTGACTTCAACAAGAGATCTAAACATTTTATGTATATGTATAGTTTCAAATTTTTGGTAAAAAATAAAGGATAAGTTTTAACATTTAATGAGATCTTGATTTTAAATTTAATAAGGATTTTAAAATTAAGATTTTTCTATTTAAGATGATGAGAATATTGAACTTACTGAAATGCGGCCCACTCATTAGTTTCAATGTACATTTGTGGCCATTATGGTCAAACGAGTTTGACACGCCTGACTTAGACCAACCATCTAAGTTTTTATCTTTAAGTCTAATAGTCAAAACCAATACGTAATTCAACACCTGTGAAATCCACCTACTTTTATTTCTCTAAAATTGAATTAAATGTAAAAGGTCTTATTTTGGTGTTTGTACAATGATTAAGGCTAAACCTGTAATAGCTCATACAGAAATTGTATGCTCTGTTTTTTAACTACTAAGTTTCCCGCTCTTAACATTTGAGGTACACCTTGATTTTATTAGGAATGGACATTTGTAGCACCTTTTAGAAAATACAAACACATATTTCTTCGGTCAAAATTAATAGCATTTTACCATAATACTAGTGTTATTTTATAGATATTGATATTATTGATCAAAAGTGACATCTACAAAATACAGGACTTGACATATGAACAAGTGAAAATAGATATATTAGCTTTACCTAGATGTCAGCTATATCCATTCATACGAAAATTGAGCTATAGTTCTTTCTTGTAATAGATTTTCTGCTAAAAATATTATTAAACTAATCTTTCAAAGTACACTCGATACTGAAGCTTAATTCAAATCCCTAAATAAGCCCAGAGTATTTAGATCCCACAAATTAATTCATAAGTTTTTATTTATTAAATATATTAAAAAATAAACCTTCATCCTTCACTACCACAAAAAAAATGTATTTGCTGATATTTTTTGTAATTATTAAATTGGTTGCGTAGAGGGGAATTTGGATGTGGCGTTGTCGATTTTTCATAGCTCTATGTTTAGAGGCGCCACGTGGGTTTGACACAAGCCCTGTGGTGGGAGGAAGAGGTGGGCTACGTGGGGGAGGAGAGGGTGCCAATCTGCATAGCAAATCCATTTCTCCCAGCGTTCCAAGCCTTGCTTTATTAAACTGATCTGCTCTTCCTCACTGCGACGTCTGCTTCGATATGTGAGTATATGTGAGTGTGTGTATGTGTGGTGTGTGTGTGTATGTGTGTGTGCGTAACCGATAGGGTTTAGAGAAGGGTGGTGGGTATTGGGGGTATGGGGAATGAAAAGGATGGAGGGGAGTTGTCGAAAAAAATTTGATATCAATCTTCTGAAAATAAAACGAGGGTTGATGTAGTCAAGTAAAGGAAGGTTCAATTTTATATATAAAAATTTTCCACTTAAACATTTTTTTTAATAAACATTACACAAATTTTGGTCAAATTATATTGAGTTAGTGTTTGAGAATAGCATGTGTGGTGGAGGGTTGGATTGGAATGTTCAAGAGAAATATGAGAATATTTAGTAAACAACTTGATTGCTGGTTTATTTTAAAAATTATTATTATTATTATTATTTACACCGCGTCTTACTACCCGTTCGGGTTATACGCACTTACGCTAATGTGTAATGGTAGGGTGATTGTGAGATGAAATGGAGGACCTACAGTTTAACGTGGAATCCGAACCACGGTGGAGGCCTGGCATTCCTCACATTAACAAGATGTCTTGCCAGAGGTGAAGGAAGGGTTGGTAATCAGATAAATATGTGCCGGGACCGAGGATTTAACCCCGGACCCCCAGCACAGAAGTCCGACACCTTACCCCTAGACCACCAGGTCACCTATTTAAAAAAAAATTGACTAAAGGAAAACGCACTGTATAGAGAAAGTCGATGATTTAACAATGAATATTATATATTCAAGTAACATTATCATCCATTTAAAAAGGGGGGCTAACAATGCATTCTTTTTCCCCTTTAAAAATGTCTTACATTTAAAAATTAGAAATCGTATGTACAAAATATAGAATATCATATCTAAATGTATTGATTTATTTGTAAATTATTTCCTCACGCTTGTAACATTTAATAAAATGGTTATTAAATATTTAATCAAGTGGGTATGGATGTAAAGGTTGCTTTAGAGAGTATGTAAACACATCAGCGCAGGGAGAAAATGGTAACAGCAAATTGATAATTTCCCGATAAAAAAATCAACGTACTTGACCAATATTTGAATCTTGACCGGCAATCCAATTCATTGTTGGCATGACTCTTTGGACTGTATTAACACCGGTGCTATTAAAGTTATGTTATAAAGCTATGTATCATCTTATTAAAATAGTTGAATATAAATTAAGAACTAATAGGTCATTCACATTAATATTATTTTCAAGGCGGGATCTGAAAAATCTTAAGTCTGGCTAAGCTCAGAGCATGCGCGGTGTGACGCCATAAAGGTGGCACCAATCTGACTAACACAAATACCTGGAAAGCAAGCAGGACAAGACAAGACAAAGCTGCTAATGACAGTATGGTCAGGTAAATCTTTCGAGGAGGGGAAAGTTTCTAAGGGTCGTTGACATTTGAGGGTTAAGTCCCACATTTTTTGTTCATGACTCTCATATATAGTCTCAAAAAAAGATTTGGACAACGTGTCATATTGCTGAAGCCTTAATTTGTTCCCTTGACTATGTAGTGGGTTCATAGCTATAGCTCTAGCGTAAGATAGTTCTTATAGATTATTATTATTATTATTATTATTAGCACAGCGTCTTAATACCCGTTCGAGTTCACGCACTTACGCTAATGTGTAATGGTAGGGTGATTGTGAGATGAAATGGAGGACCTACAGTTTAACGTGGAATCCGAACCACGGCGGAGGCCTGGCATTCCACACATTCACAA